>JAHRHZ010000016.1:64169594-64210272 GCA_024137785.1 Ginglymostoma cirratum | reverse complement strand
CTGGACTGACCTATCTCCTCCCTACCCCCCCACCTACACTCACCTTTACTGGCTCCATCCCCGCCTCTTCGACTTGTCTGCCTCCTCTCCACCTATCCTCTCCTCTATCCATCTTCTATCCACCTCCCCCCCTCTCCCTATTTATTTCAGAACCCTCTTCCCCTCCCCCGTTTCTGATGAAGGGTCTAGGCCTGAAACGTCAAGCTTTCCTGCTCCTATGATGCTGCTTGTCCTGCTGTGTTCATCCAGCCCCACACCTTGTTGTGTCAGAGGTTCTGTTCACTCTAGAAGCCAGCCCTGTGCTAGCTCACATCAGTGTCATATACTATGCCTGTGTAAATAAAGGGTGACTTGATGACAGGATACTGGCCTTCACGGAACTATTTCATGTTGACTCCCCTATATCAATTTCTTTGACATCCTCAAAAACTCCAACAAGTTCGGAGGCTTTCCTCTGTTAAAGGAGTTTCTCAAATGTAAATTACTGTTATTTAAGCAGGAGGCTATCTCGTTGCTTGGTGCTCACTTCCACAATGAGTGCAAACAGATTGATAAATGCTGTTACCACAACTGAGTGTTTCTTGATTGTGGAACACCTGAAATACAGTCAGTTCATAAAATGAAATGGTATGTATCTGTGACTGACATGCGCAGGCAACAGCTTTTTACTTTAACATGTGTGTATATTGTGCTCCAATTGTAATATTCTTGTATTTTGTGCTGGCTTCTCCACTTCAGCTGTTTGCACTCTCAGTCATTCTGTCTCTGTTTTAGAACTCTCTGAAGTAATTCTCTCTATGTAAAACCTTCCTTCCTGTTTTCAAAAGGTTCCTTCAGCCAATTTTCTTCAACTTGGCCTTACACCTTATCTTCTTCATTTTGAGGAGTGGGACTAACAATCAAAAAGCTGACTTGCGTGCATTGGCCTCACTTCTGCACAATAACATTCCATCGTTCCATTTGTTGTCAAAATAGATATCTAGATATCTATTCCAGATATCTTTGTTCACAAAAAGGTCTACAAAAGTTTAGGTTCGGAGGTCAGTTTAGTAGAACATACATTTGACTTACAAGTCAGCCAGACCTACAAGGGAACTGCTTTTGTGAAAAAAAATGACAAGGCTTTCTTTGTTGGTACATGACACTTGACAGCTTAGAGATACTGTGCTGGAAAATTGATGACATTGGGTCAGGAGTTACATAATAAAGGACTGAGGAAGGATGAGAATTCAGAATCAGAGTGAACTCTCATGAACTACCATGGCATTAGGAGTGAATAGTTGCCAGCCTTCTGCTAGTTGGCATCACAGCTAGCTGTATCTCTCAACTCTGAATCACTGAGAAAGATGCTGCATTGAATAAGAAGAATAACACTAGGACTGAGAAATTTTAAACACCAGCAAATGTTGCACAGATGATGTGTCTTCTCTAGAAAAATGAGGGTTGAGGAATGACCTGATGGAGGCCTTTAGAGTTAGAAAGGGATTTGATAAGGTAGATATACAGAAGATATTTCCAATTGTAAAGGATTGTAAAACTTGAGGTTACAAAAGTAACACAGTCATTAATAAATCCCACAGGGAATTTGAGAGAAAGCATCTTGACCCAGAGAGTTGGAAGAATACGGACCCTTAAGGAATAGTTGAGGTGGACTTCACAGATACATTGAAGAGGAATCTGGAGAAGCAGCTGAGAGAGCAATTGGATTCTTCTGCGAATAGGGTGAGGTAAAGAGAGGCAGAAGGAGACTCATGTCGCACATTGTGGGAGGAAGCACGGTGGTAATGTCACTGGGCTCGTAATAAAGAACCTCAGCCTAATGTTCTGGGGACATGGATTTGAGCCCACTGTTGCAAAAGGTGATATCTGAGTACAATAAAAACCTCTAATTAAAAAGCAGATCTAATGGCCACTGCCCAACTGCTGTTGATCATTATAAAAGCCATCTGGTTTTTACACAAAGGTTCTTTAGGGAGGGAGACCTTCAGTCCTTACCTGGTTCGGCCTTCAAGTGACTCCAGACCTACAGCAGTGTGTTTGTCTCTTAAATGCCCTCTGGGCAATTAGAGATGAGCAATAAATGCTGGACTAACCAGCAACACCCATAAAGAAATTTTTAAAAATGACCGATGGTCTATTCCTGGAATGTACATATTTTGCCATGGGATTGTTGGAATATTGGAAATAGTGAGGAAGATAGTCTTAGATTACAGGAAGATATAGATGGGCTGCTCAGGGGCGAATAGTATTCAATCTAGATAAGTGTGAGGTGATCCACTTAGGCAGGACAAACAAGGCAAAGGAATACATGATGAGCAATAAGACCCTGGAAAGCACTGAGGATCAGAGGGACCTTGGTGTGCATGTCTACCGGTCCCTTAACATAGCGGGACACGGTGATAACGTGGTTTAGAAGACATGTGGGATACTTGCCTTTATTAACCAAGGCATAGGTTTAAGAGCAGAGAGATTATGCCGGAACTGTACAAAATGCTGGTTAGGCCAAGTTAGAGTGTTGTGTGCAGTTGTGCAAGGGATGTGATTGCACTGGAGAGGTTGCAGAGGAGATTTACCAGGATATTACCTGGGCTGGAGAGTTTCACTTATGAAGAGAGATTGAACAGGTTGGGGCTGTTTTCTTCGGAGCAGGAAGATTGAGAGGGGAGATGATTGAAATGGATAAAATTATAAGCGGCAAAGGCAGGGTAGACAGGAAGAAACGTTTCCTCTTAATGGAGGGGTTAATCATCAGGGAATAGCTTTAAAATAAGGGGCAGGAGGTTTAGAAGAGATGTGAAGAAAAACGTTTTCAGCCAGAAGGTGGTGGGAATCTCAAACTCATTGCCTGTAAGAGTGGTAGAGACAGAAACCCTCATTTAATAAGTACTTAGATGCACACTCATGATGCCAAGGTATACAAGGCTATGTGGCAAGTGCTGGAAAATGGGATTAGAGTAGTTAGATGGCTGTTTATGACCAGCACAGACTCAATGGACCGAAGGGCCTTTTCTGTGCAGTAGACCTGTCTGACTCCATGAATGCTCACTTGATGGATTACACTTCCACTGTCTTGAGGGATCTGAAAATACACCCTGAACATGAATTGTGCAGAGCGTTTTAAAGTTATAAACATGAGACAGTAGCAAGCCACAATTTCAAGGAATGTTATCTCTATTTTAAAATCTAAAATAGGCATCTTTAATGATTTCTTCAATTTGTGTACAGTTTTAATTTTGGAAGTTAATTTACCCACAAGAATAATTCATTTTGATGCACAGGCACTAAGGTGAGTAGGGTATGGGTGTGGGTGTGAGGCATGAAGCTAGATTCTGACCTTTCGCCCTTTCTTTAGAAACCTCTAAAAGCTTTTAATCTATACAGTTCTTCAGTGTTCTATAAGTAGGACGTCAGTTCTTTCCAAGAGGTAATTAGTGGGTGTTACAATGTACAGCACTTTCCTCTCAGTAGCAATGCCAGTCATTCTCAACCAAACAACCAGAGTCTGTGCCATTCTCCCTACCTGGTATTTGTTGACAGCACTATGAGGTACTTATATCTAAAAGACTGCAGCAGCTGTAGAAGGCAGCTCACCACCACATTCTCCAGGGCAATTAGGGGCAGGAAATAAACTCCCAGACAATGAGGTCCACATCCCATGAAAGTACGAAGGAAACTACTGTGCATCTCCCTGGCCATCAGATTGGGCATGCAATCTAAACCAGTAAGTTCAAATGAGAGCAGAAAGTGAAATATCCAGAGGACTACGGTGCAGGTTAGCGATGAAGAGGGACTGGTTAAGCTCAGACATCGTAGGAACTGCAGATGCTGGAGAATCTGAGGTAACAAGGTGTAGAGCTGGATGAACACAGCAGGCCAAGCAGCATCAGAGGAGCAGGAAAGTTGACGTTTCGGGCCGAGACCCTTCTATACTGTATTATTCTGTGATTCTCTGAATAGAAAAATTGGATTAAGAGAAAAAAGGGAGCCAGAAAGAAAAGTTTTTCTTTATAAAATCTATCTTTCTATAGTTTTTAAAGTGTTCAACAAGTTCAATAATAATTAATTGATTACGTGTGTTAAGTATACTTCTCTTTAAAGGTGAGAATATTTGTTTAAATTATGACCTAGAAATTAACATTGAAATCAGCAATAGTATGAGTGACTCAGTAAGAGTATAAACACGTTGCAGGTCTAGAGACATTAATTACAATCAATTGTTTAAACAAACTTTTTTTTAATTTTTAATTTTTTAAAAAATTCATTCACAGGATGAGAGCATCACTGGTTAGGTCAGCATTTATCGCCCATTCTAAATTGTCTCGAGGACAGTTAAGAATCAATCACACTGCTGTGGTTCTGGAGTGACATGTCAACCAGAAAATTTCCTTCCCTAAAGACCATGAGTGAACTAGATGGGCTTTTCCTCCAACAATTATTGCATGGTCATCATAGACTACTAATTCCAGATGTTTCTTGGCTTCAAATTCCATCATCTGTCATTTTTGTACCATGGTCTGATTTGAACCCTGATCCACAGAACATTACCTGTGTCTCTGCATTAATAGTCTAGAGATAGCTTGCTATGCTGTCACCTCCACTTTAGTCACTGGACTTTTTTTTATTCATTCAAGGGATGAGGGCATCATTAGCTAGGCATTTATTGCCCATCCCTAGTTGCCCAGAGGGCAGTTAATAGCCACATGTAGGCCAGGCCAGGTAAGAATGACAGATTCATTCCCTAAAGGACGTCAGTGAACCAAATGTTTTGTGTCCGACAATAGACAATGGTTTCATGGGCATCATTAGAAGCTTAATCCCAGAATTTTTTTTAATGAATTCAAATTCTACCATCTGTCTTTCCAGGATTCAAACCTGCATTCCCAGGACATTACCTGGGTCTCTATTTTGACAGTGGAGTGATAAAACCACTAAGCCATCACCTCCCCACCTGAAACATGCTCTCGCAGCCACTGTACCATGTAGTAACTTTACAAGCCTCATGTGTCTTGGGGGACCAGGTGTGCAGCAAACGTTTCCAGCTGCTCGAGCTGGAGCTCAGGATTTCCAAGATTGAGGGACAGTTGGAGTCGCACTGGGGACAACAAGAGCTTCCAGGGCCCAAGAAAGTGTTCACCTGAGAGGTAATGAGAGTCCAGGAAAGTAAATGAGTGCTTGTCCAGTGTTGAGAGAAGCAGCAAGAGATACAAATATCTTCAAGGTGTGCACTCTCACATGGTTACTCAACATTAAGGATTGCTGGGTAGTGCTGTGAAGATGTGTTATCTGAAATATTAATTTATAATATACTGGCTGGATTTATAAATGTACCTATCTATCTATTTATCTATCTATATATTATATATATGTTCCTGATCTTTCTGTAAGGAACATTTGGCACTGAAAAAACCATTGGCTACGGCTGCAGAAAAATGTTGCTTTTCAAAGAACAGCCTGCTTGAAATGAGTCACAACTGTCCACAGTATTTTCAGAGTGTAGTCAAATGACCCTGTTTGTGGGTGTAAAATATATTGGATTTGAACACATATGGTCAAGGAGATCTTGCCACATGGAAAACATTATTTGCCCTCTCTTCATTTCTCTTAAACCCCATTAAGCAAAGATTGTTTGTTGGAAACTGGACTGGAAGACCTAATTGACACAAATTGTAGGTATTAAAGGCAATGTCTGAATTAGAACACTATCTCCAGAAGATCAGATTTCAACCAGTCATATCTGATCCAGGAAGCAACCCCAGTGCCAAGTGTTTGTTTAGAAAGTGATTTTGGCTGCAGACCATCCTACTGTTATTTGGCCAAAGCATCTTTAAGATAGCACTTTGCAGATATGTGTAATCTATGTGTGTGTTTTGTGTGTGTGCGCGCGTGTGTGCGTGCGTGTGCGTGTGTGTGTGTGTGCGCGCGCGTGTGTGTGTGTGTGAGAGAGAGAGACAGAGGCAGAGGAAACAGGTGTGTCTTTGCATCTTCAGTTAAGTATGTTGTTCTTGCAATAAACCATTTATTTATTTGTTAACTTAATGAAACTGGCTGACTTGATTCTGATACTGATCTACAGACAGTGTGATATGTATATTAGCAATTTCACCTCCCTTTTAAATTACAGTGGAAAGGTAAGACAAAGAAATCAATCCCCCATCAGTAACAGGAGTGAAAACAAGGTGTGGGGCTGGATGAACACAGCAGGCCAAGCAGCATCATAGGAGCAGGAAAGCTTGACGTTTCGGGCCTAGACCCTTCGTCAGAAATGGGGGAGGGGAAGAGGGTTCTGAAATAAATAGGGAGAGAGGAGGAGGCGGATAGAAGATGGATAGAGGAGAGGATAGATGGAGAGGAGGCAGACAGGAGTGATCACACTTTGAGGAGTACAGTTCAGATGGTGACAACAATTAATAAAGGAAAGCCCTGGAAAAACAGCAATGATTAGAAATGCAGTCAGCACAGGAGCTCCCACGTCAGAGGACAGAGACGTGTTTCTGTAACTGGCACTGCACAGTGTACTGCCTCCAGGAGAAAGGGCATCTCAGAGAACCAGAAATTCTGATACATATAGCACCAATGACAGAGAAAGGGCAGGTTTTGAAGTCTTGTGATTAGGTTTTCAGGAACTATTGGAGGAAGTTTAGAACTTGAATCTCAAAGTAATTATTTTTGGATTACTCCCAGTGCCATGAGCTATTGAGAGTAGAAACTGTAAAACTGAAAGGATCAATGTAAGTCTTGAGGCAGGAGGAATGGTTCTTCAGACAGTGGGACCTGCTCCAATGAGGCAACAATTTAAAAGAGACAAATTGTACTTCAGCATGAATGGGACTAATGTGCTTCCAGAGAGGTTCACAATTCAAACTAAACTGACCAAGAAATGGACACCACCATATTTAACAGAAAGCAGAAATAATATACATAGGGGGGTGGGCATTGTGGGACTACTAGTAAAGACAATACTTTAATTTTACATAGGAGCACCCACAATAACACTCAAGAAGCTTGACACCTTCCAGGACAAAGCAGCCCCCTTGATTAGCACCACATCTGCACGCATTCACTCCCTCCACCACCAATGCTGAATAGTAGCAGTGGATACTTCTGTATCTAGAAGATGCACTGAAGAAATTCACCAAAGATCCTCAGACAGCAGTTTCCAAATCCACGACTACTTCCATCTAGAAGGACAAGGGCAGCAGGTACATGGGAACACCATTACCTGTATGTTTCTCTCAATACTACTCATTGGAAATATATTGCCGGTCCTTCACTGTTGCTGGGTCAAAATCCTGGAATTCCCTCCCCAAGGGCACTGTGGGTCAACCTACAGCACATGGACTGCAGTAGTTCAAGATCACAGCTCACCACCACCTTCTCAAAGGCAACTAGGCAATAAATGCTGGACCAGCCAGCAATGCACAGATCCCCCAAGTGAATAATTTTAAAAACTGATGGAAAGGAATACGAAGACTAGGTTACAACAAAATACACACAACATGCTCATTAATGTTGATGAGCTACAATAACAAATAGCCAAGTGGAAGATGATATGAACATATGAATAGAAGTAGACTGATGCCATTCAGCCCCTCAAAGCTTCCCCACCTTTCAATAAGATCATGGTTGAACAGTTTGTGTTTCAAATTCCACACTCTCATTTACATGTGATAACGTGATCCCTGCCTCACAAGAATCCATCTACCTCTGCCTTCTACAGCAGTGAGTTCCAATGCCATGCAACCCTAAGAGAAAAAAAACCCTTATATTTCTGATCTAGAATGATGGCCCCTAATTTTTAAACAGTGCTATTAATTTTAGACTCACCCACAAAAGTAAACATCTTTTCCACATCCACTCTGTCGACATCATTCAGGATGTAATTTACTTCCATTAACCTCCTCACTCCTTCAGTCAAACTCCTCACTTATCTAAGCTCCAGCGGAAACAAACCCAGTCTCTCTGATCTTTCTGCATTAGACAACCCATTCACTCTGGATATAAATCTAGTAAGCTTCCTTTGAAGCACCCCCAGAACATTTACATCATTTCTTAACTAATAAGATCAAAACTGCACACAGTCTCACCAATGGACCTGGGGGTGGTTCATATGCATTGACTTTTGAAGTTGGCAGGACATACTGAGAGTTTGGTTAGCGAAGCTTATGCCATCTTGGGATTCATAGAGACACTGAACAAAATACAGGGGTGTAATGTTGAATCTGTACAAAATTCTGGTTTACCAGCAACTTGATTCTAGAGTATTACACCTAATTCTGGCCATTATATTATAGGAATGATGTGACAGTCCTTGAGAGGTTACAGAGGAGAATTTCCAGAATGCTTCTCGGGATGAATGTGAGGATTTAAGTGCAGGGTCAGGTTGAAGAAGCTGCACTTGTGATCAGTGGAGTAAACAAGGGGAAGGCAATGGCCTAGTGGTATTACTGCTGGACTGTTAATCCAGAGACCCAGGTAATGTTCTGGGGACCTGGGTTCACATCCTGCCACGTTGATGGTGGAATTTGAATTCAATAAATATCTGGAATTAAGAATCTAATGATGACCGTGAATCCATTGTCAATTGTTGGAAAAACACATCAGGTTCACTAATTTCCTTTAGGGAAGGAAACTACCACCCTTACCTGGTCTGGCCTACATGTGACTTCAGATCCACAGCAATGCATTTGACTCTAAACTGCCATCTGGGCAATTAGTGATGGGCAATAAATGCTGCCTAGCCAGTGATGCCCTCATCCCGTGAATGAATAATGAATAAAAACAAGGTTGAAGGGAGATTTGATCAAGGCATAAATAAGATTATGACAAGTTTGGATTAGGTAGACAAGTGTAAACATTTCCTTTTAGCTGATTGTTCAAGGACTAAGGGACAAAGTTTTAAGATTCTGAGGGCTGTAAGGAAGAATGGCTTTTACTGAGTGGATGATAATGATGTGGACTTATGGCCTATGATGGTGGTGGAAGCAGAGATGATCAATGATTTTAAAAGGAAATTGGATGGACACTTGAAGGATAGAAACCTGTGGCATGATGGGGATGAAACAGGAGGAATAGGACTGATTGCATTGCTCATAGAGGGTCAGCAGAGATTCCCTGGAGCAAATTATTTCAGTTTCTGGCAAAATATACTAAATGGGGCATTTTATGATGGTGGCAGCTGTCTTGGATACTCACTGGAAAGCTTTCATGAGATTTCTAAGTTTCCCTTCACCCAGACTTTGTATTTAAAAGCTGAAGAAAATTAATAACTTAATTTTCAGTGCCATAGGGGTCATTTATGAATAATTAAAACTCATCAGATCATTAAAAGGACATTTACACTGGAATGGGCAAGTCTCACTAGAATTTTTTGAGGAGGTAACAAGCAGGTAGATAAAGGAGAAGAAGTGAATGAAATACTTTTGAATTTTTAAAAAGATAAGAGACCATGATGATGAAGGTAATATATTAGTACTGATAGTGGATTGCCCAATTAGTAGAATCGAGGGAGTTGGGATAAGAGGAATATTTTCAGGATAGCAACCTGCAAGTAGTGGCGTGCCATAGGGATTGGTGCTGGGGCCTCAATTATTTACAATAAATTTGAATAACTTGAATGACAGCAGTGAATATACTGTAGCCATGTTTACAGATGACCCTAAAAGTGATGGGAAGGCACTTGGTGAGGATGACACAAAGGGCTTGCAGAAGGATATAGATAGGTTAAACGAGTGGGTAAAAATTTGGAAAATGAAATATAATGTTGGGAAATGTGAGGTTATGCACTTTAGCAGGAAGAAGAGGAACTGAGCATTATTTAAATGGAGGAAGACCGCAGAAAGCTTCAAAACAGAAGGATTCGGGAGTATTCATACATGAATCACAAAAAGCTGGCCTCCAAGCTCAGTGAACAATAGGGAAGGCCTTTATTTCTAAAACTGTACAGGACACCAGTCAGACCCCAGTTAGAATACTGTGAACAGTTTTGGGTCCTTTATTGAAGGAGAGAGATGCTGCCAGTGGAGGCAGTCCAGAGAAGGTTCACTTGGCTAACATCAGGTATAGAGGGACTGTCTTATGAGGAGTGATGGAGTAGATTGGACATGTAATCATTGGAATATAGAAGAATGAGAAGTGATCTTATTGAAATATACAAGATTCTTAGGGAGATTGACAAGGTAGGTGTGGAAAGTTTGTTCCCCCTTGTGGAAGAGTCTGAACCGGATGGCATCATCTCAGAGTTAGAGGTGGCATATATAAAACAGATATGAGGAGAATTTCTTTTCTCAGAGGAGAGTGAATCTGTGAAATTCTTTATCACAAAGGGCTTTTGAGATTGGGTCATTAAGTATATTCAAGGCTGAGACAGATTTTTAATCAGTAAGGTGATCAACAGTTATAGTGAAAAGGCGGGAAAGTGGAGTTGGGGATCATCAGACTGGCCATGATCTCATTGAATGGTGGAATAGACTCGAATGGCCTACTTCTGCTCCTATATCTTATGGTTTTAACTTTCATTGGTGTATTTAGTCTGTATCAGGGACAAAAGGCTAAAACTTTACAGAGTTCAATATATTTGACAAGTCGCTCAGTAACATTAGTCTTGTGCAAAATCCAGACTTGAGAGTCAAGTCAACTGAGTGAAAAATAAAAGATAAATCAGGAAGGGTGGAAATCTGAAAGACAAAGAGAAAATGCTGGACATACACAGCCATTCTGTCAACATTTGAAATACAAAGTAACTAGAGTTAATAGTTTCCATCTGAAGTGGGAGGCTGATTTGTAGTTTTAATTTTCATTCAATTCCTGCAGCCACTGCCAAATTTTGATTTCATGGAAAACTGATGTCTATGTAAGAACAACATTTTGTTCCAGAAATATGAAAAGGCGCTGAATAAAATATTAAAACAAAACACGGCCTACACAAAATATGTTGACAATGGATGCAGAGGTGAGTGATCTAAAGTTTTTGAACCACATATCTTCTAGATCCCAAGCACACACTGCTCAATCCTTTACACTGCTGAGCGTTGTCCTCACTGACATATAAGGCCAGATGATGTAGAATCTGTGTGGGTAGAATTGAGGAACTGCAAAGGTAAAAAAACACCCTAATGGGAGTTATGTACAGGCCTCCAAATAATAGTTAGGATTTGGGCCACAGGATACACCAGGAGAAACAAAAGGCATGTAAGAAAGTTACAGTGATCATGGGGATTTCAATATGCAGGGTGGTAGTGGATCACAAGAAAAGGAGTTTGTGGAATGTCTACGAGATGGCTTTTTGAAGCAGCTTGTGGTGGAGCCCACAAGGGAACAGGCAATACTGGATTCAGTGTTGTGCAATGAGATAGACTTGATAAGGAAGCTGAAGGTGATGGAATCCTTAGGAGGCAGTGATCATAATATGATTGAATTTACTTTGTAATTTGAGAGGGAGAAGCTGGGATCAGATGTAATGGTGTTACAGTTGAATAAAGGCAATTACAGAGGCATGAGGGAGGAGCTGGCCAGAACTAACTGGGAGAGGAACCTGGCAGGAAAGACAGTGGAACAGCAATGGCAGGAGTTACTGGGAGTAATTCGGGAGACACAACAAAACTTCATCCTTAAGCACACTAAAGGGAAGCTGAGGCAACCATGGCTGACAAGGGAAGTCAGGGACAGCATAAAATAAAAAGAGAAAGCATATAATGTGGTGAAGGGCAGTGGGAAGCCAGAGAATTGGGAAGCTTACAAAGACCAACAGAGGGCAACAAAGAAAGGAATAAGGAGGGGGTAGATTAAATATGAGAGTAAGCTAGCCAGTAATATAAAGGAGGACTGTAAGACTTTCTTAAGATATATAAAGGGTAAAAGAGAGGAAAAAGTGGACTTTGGGCTGCTGGAAAATGACGCTAGAGAAGTAGTAATAGGGAACAAAGAAATGGCAGAGGAACTGAATAAGTACTTTGTGTCAGTCATTATGGTGGAAGACACAAGGAATATCCTAAAAATTCAAGAGAGTCAGGGGGCAGAGGTGATTATAGTGGCCATCACTAAGGAGAAGTTGAGCACGGTGGCACAGTGGTTAGCAATACTCCCTCACAGCATCAGGGACTCAGGTTCAATTCCACCTTCGTGTGACAGTCTGTGTGGAGTTTGCACATTCTCCCCGCTTCTGTGTGGATTTCCTTGGGGTGCGCCGGCTTCGTCCCACAGTCCAAAGATGTGCAGGCTGGGTGGATTGACCATGCTAATCAGGGATAGTAGTAATCAGGGATGTGTAGATTAGGTGGGTTATAGGGGGATGGGTTTGGGTGGGTGCTCTGAAGGTTGGTGTGGACGTGTTGGGCCTAAGGGCCTATTTCTACACTGTAGGGATTCTATGATCTAAGTTGCTAGAAAAACTGAAATGTCTGATGTGGATACATCACCTGGACCAGATGGATTATACCCCAGAGTTCTGAAGGAGATAACTGAAGAGATAATGGAGGCGTTAGTGGTGATCTTTGAGGAATGACTAGATTCAGGGAGGGTCCCAGAGGACTGGAAAATCATTAATGTAAACCTCTGGTTAAAGAAGGAAGTAAGGCAAAAGACGGGAAATTACAGGCCGATTAGCCTAACCTCGGTTGTGGTAAGATTTTGGGGTCCCATTGTGAAGGATGAGATTTCTGAATTCTTGGGAAGTGCATGGTAAAGTAGGGAAAAGTCAGCATGGTTTCATCAAGGGGAGGTCATGCCTGACAAATCTGTTAGAATTCTTTGAGGAAGTAATGGGCAGGTTAGACCAAGGAGAGCCAGTGGATGTTATCTATTTGGACTTCCTCAGAAAGCCTTTGACATGGACCCATACAGGAGTAAGATAAGGGCCCATGGTGTTAGAGGCAAGGTGCTAGTATGGATAGAAGATTGGCTGCCTGGCAGAAAGCAGAGAGTGAGGATAAAAGGGCCCTTCTCAGGATGGTAGCTGGTGAGTAGTGGCATTCAGTGTTGGGACCACAACTTTTCACTTTATATATAAATTATCAAGATGAAGGAACAGGGGGCACCTGGCGAGGTTTGGAGATGATACAATGGTAGGCAGAGGGACAGGTAGTATTGAGGAGGTGGGGAGGTAGGACAGTGGGCAAAAAGCGGCAGATGGAATAAAACATGGGAAAGTGTGAGGTCATGCACTTTGGTAGGAAGATTAAAGGCATTGACTATTTTCTAAATGGGAGAGTATTCAGAAATCTGAAGTGCAAAGGGACTTGGGAGTTCTAGTCCAGGATTCTCTTCAAGTAATCTTGCAGGTTGAGTTCGTAGCTAAGAAGACAAATACCATGTTGGCATTTATTTCAAGAGGACTAGAATATGAAAGCAGGGATGTACTTCTGAGGCTTTATGAAGCTCTGGTCAGACCACATTTAGAGTATTGTGATCAATTTTGGGCCCCATACCTTAGGAGTGGGCCCAGAGGAGGTTCATGAGAATGATCCCAGGAATTAATGGCTTAACATATGATGAACATTTGAGGACTCTGTGTCTATACTTGATGGAATTTAGAAGGATGAGGAGCGGATCTAATTATAATGCACAGACTACTGAACAGCCTGGACAGAGTGGACGTTGGGAAGATATTTCTATTGCAGGAGTAACTAGGACCCAAGCTCACAGCTTTAGAGTAAAGGGAAGACCCCTTAGAACAGAGATTAGGAGAAATGTCTTCAGCCAGAGAGTGGAGAATCAATGGAATTCATTGCCACAGAAAGCTTTGGAGGCCAGGTCATTGAACATATTTAGGACAGAGAGAGATAGGTTCTTGATTGTCAAAGGGATCAAAGGTTATCGGGAGAATGTAGGAGAATGGGATTGAGAAATTTATCAGCCATGATTGAATAACTGAGCAGACTTGATGAGCTGAATGACCTAATTTCTGCTTCTTTGTCTTATGGTCTTATGAAATAAATTCAGTTGCATTCAAACTTGCTTTACTATGAACTGTATCAGCTTCCAGGATACGTAATAATGTTACAGCTTTTATTGTTAGAATTCAAAAGGGCAAATGAATAGTCAGTGATTGTTTTGTTGTCCAATTTCTCTTGAATAACTGAATAATCCTGTGGTATTATTTAATTAACCTAAAGATTAGACAAGCATGTAAAAATATAAATATATGAGATATGGTTTGTATCCTAGTCTCATTCACCTCATACAGCCACATTGCTCAAAGTTCTAATGTTCTCTCTGATCTCTGAGGGCTGCTGATGTGATAAGTAAACAGGACAAAGCAGGGGTGATAGGATGGACTTGAATGACATTAACAAGTTAAGCTGATTAGAACAGAATCAAGCTGGTTCCCAAACAGAGAGGACATCAGGAAACCATGAACCAACCAAAATGTTATCTTTCTGTTTCTGGTCCAGCTCATGTGTTTTAATCTACTTTCCTGGAGCTTCCCATGGACCCAGTGGTGGAGCTTTTTTTTAATGATAATTTTAAAAATGATAATAAAGAGGTTGTGATAAATGATGAACTTGTGAGTGGAAAGTGACAAGATTGGACCTTGGAATGTGTGGGTGAGAGGTTAAAGGGAAACGTGAGGGAATTAGGGTTTTTTTTTCCAAGTCTTGTAACAATAAGAGCAGGAAATATGACAAATCTGGATTCTGAGTGAAGAGGTGGGGCGTCTAAAGTGAGGGATCAAACTGTGGAATAACAATAGAGACATCTTAATGAAAACCATCAGAAATAAAAAAAGTTTAATGACAGAACGAGAAACTGGAGACCAGGAGTGAGAACAATCGGTGATGAGTTAACAATACAATTTCTACAATAGCTCAAAAACAGCAATTATAAAACCTCTGGCTATGTAAGAACAGGGGGATCTTATACAGAGCTTCCTACCTTCTACAATTCACAAGGTCACGACTGATCATGATACAGACAGTGCAGGAGTGTCTGAACAATGATTAACAGCATTTTACTCATTTCTTTAAACTCGCTGTTGCTTAACTGATATTGTTTTATCTTGTCCCTCCACTTGACTTTTCAACTAACTATTTCCATTTTTATCTTTTCACTGTTCCTCATTCCTGCTCATTGAAAGGGCACATTACTTCAAAGTAACGACATCACTCTCGTCTGACAGGTGGTATTATAACGCTGTTTGTTTCAATATGCATCAACGTGTGTTATTATCCAGATTTGAACCCACACACAAAAAGCACAGACAAATTCACACAAGGGAAAGCTTCTTACAGTTCACAGTTCAGTTGCAACATATCATTCAGTAGAGTAATGCAATGCTCGGACTTTGGTTCTTAGACTATTTCGAGCTACTTGATTTTCGCTGGATGTCGCTAAGGTCAATAGCACCAGTGTCAGGGCTGCAAAAGGCATCAACAAAATCAGCTGTTGCTAATAAGAGATTGGAAATGAACGTTATTTAAAGGAGTGGAAGTAGGAATCGATGGAATGGCAACGCACACAGTGATAAAATCGGTGGTAGCACCCGCTGACTAGCCTCAGTCACAGAATGAGGACATAGATGAGAAAAATAATTGTTTCAGAAGAGGGAATTCCTTTCTCCAGAAACATTACTGACCTGCTGAGAGTTTCAAGCATGGTCTGTTTTTAAATTCAATACAACAATATCGCTCAACAATACGGTAGAATTCACATTTCACAATGAAAAAGCGGAGCCGATTGGCCTAAAATGTATTTTTTAACATTGTGAAATAGGCAACGAGCAAACAGAATGTAGCCGATTAATATTCGATCCAAATTCTGTTGAAACGCAAACTAAAACAAAAATTCTTCGTGTTCTGATCAGAACAATATCCAGGATTCGAGGGCGGAGTTGACTTCTCAATGCCCTTAAGAGATTGTATGTATTTTCTGAAACATGTTGCCCTACAGCGACATTTACGAACTAACTCTGTGATGCCCGTTAAACCGAACGAACGATGACGGTCCATTATCTGTGCCCGCTCACGCAAAAAAGCTCAGCTAGTTTCAGGACCCTGGAGAGCTCCAAGCCCAGGAGCGAGGCACTGGGCGTTGTCTCTGATAAATTCAGCCGCTAATTTCAAGGCAACACTATGGCTAACATCACAACTAAGCACGGTATATTTCATACTGCACATACAAAGCCTCGCTTTATGTCTTTTCCTGGTTGTTGAAAGCTCTAATTGCAACAGATTTAATCCCAGTAATGGGCCCCTCTGTCACTCACTCTATGACGCCTTAATTTCACCAATGGATGTAGCACCGGTTAAAACCTACCTGAAACGGATCTTCTCAACACCAAATCCATGTTCGAAGCTCACATCAAAAGGTTCCAAACCAACTGACTGGTCTTAGCTCGCAAGGGGGTAGGGCAGTCCCGGAAAAAAAGTTTAGAGCTTATTTAAAATATTCTCAGAGGTATTCTCTGGTCTGAACCATTCAGCCCGTGCATTAGATATGGAGAGATTATTAATGGTCATTAGCGACAGACCATTCCGCCCTGTCATTAATGATTCATTAAAGAACTGTGTACATCTGGCAACTTGTGTGCACTTTCGTAGACTTTAGACGCATTATACTGTATAGTATTTACTCACAACCAAATTGAAACCATTTTCTAACTCACGCATTTGCAATTCCTGATCTCCAATTACCAGAAACATTTGTAAGATGATAGCGAGGGAAAGTCAGCTCCCTTTTGCTCTAGTGCATTAAGTCACATCAAGCTGACGCCTGATATTGTGGACAGATTCTTTCAGATCAGAAACTGCTGCTAATCTAACCCGTCCTGTGCAAAGTGGAAAACATTTTCTCAACTCTCACTTTACAATGCTGAATAATTCATCAGGAATATCACCACAACCAGGAAGCTTTTTAGTGAATCTGTGTGTGTACGAGGGGTGGGGAGGGACGGAGATTTTGGTCCGAATTTACCATCAAACATTCAATGTTCCGGTTGAGTTTTTAATTTATCTTGTCACTTCAGTACCGTCAACATTTTACAAATTTGTTCATTGGCCCGGCTGACTTTTTTTTTCATCTTGTCATTTCAGTGTTATTAGCATTTCATAAACTTGTCATAGTAACATTTAGGACCGTGTAAGGATTGGCGGTGCTCCTGCATTGCAGAAACTCAGCGGAGAGGTTTGTTTGGTGCTTGACAGTCCTGGATTGGGGAAGAACCCACAATTTACTTTGAAATATTTTCTGGGACAATTCTCGAGCTTGTTCTAACACTTAGTAACTGACTGTGCCAGTGCCCAGAATCAGACTCGGCTTCTCTGTGGATCCTCTATTCTCTGGTACCCCGTTGCATTCTCCTACCCCGCTACTTGCATTTCTCCTAAAGCCCCACTCTCTCTCCGCTAGCTCATGGACCAGATCCTTTCGCCCCTTTCATTGTACCTGCTGTGCCGTTGGACTAGGTCCCAGTCTAATTCTCCTGCTCGCTAGGAAAACGTGGAACGCTGCAATTCTTGGAGGAGATGAGTTATGGCTCCGACATTACTTTCTATCTACTTATACGCCATTCAGAGAGTTTTTATTTTCAGTGAACATCAAAATAATTCCGTTCTGTTGAAGTGCCTATTTGGCTCAGTTGCTTAAACTCTGCTCTGAAGAGTAAGTAGGTCATAAATCTAACCCCCGCTATTGATTAAAGCATATCATCTACTTTGACACTGGGAATCTAGCGCTGCAATTTTGAATGCTCCTTCTTCCAGATGAGAAGGTGAAGGAAGATCCTGTGGCATTATTGAAAGAAGGGCATGTTATTCCCTCGCTCCCTCATCAACATCCGGAAGAACAGATTATTCTCGTTTACTGCTGTCAATCAGCCCAGTTTGCTGTTATGCTTCCATATATAATCCTAAGGATTGCTGTGAAACTCGGCCACTCATAGTCTAAAAATTAGAGTCACACCATTCAGGAGAGATGTCAGGAAGCATTTCGACACACAAAGGGTGGGAGATGTTTGGAAATCTCTTCCACAAATGGATGCAAGTTTAGTTGTTAATTTTAAATCTGGGGTAGATACATTACTGCATTAAGTGATAGAGGCCAAAGACAGGTAGATGAGTGTGGCCCAGATCAGTCGTGATTTCACTGAATAGAAGAGCAGACTTGAGGGGCTGAATAGCCAATTCTTGTTTCCTATGTTCCTTTGCTAGTTCCAGACTCATTTATTCCAGTTCTCACCTGGCCAGCTCCCCACCTTCCATCCCTATGTAAGCTTCAACTAATTCAAAACCCTGTTGCCTTTATGCCAGCTTAAACTAAGTCCTGGTCACCAAACAATGCTATGGTCACTACCCTACACCACCTCCATATAAAATCCTGCACCTGTCATTTCAAATCCTCCACGGCCTTTCCCTCCTCTATCATTGCTTCAAGCTGACAACCTTCCAATAACAAGCATGGGGCTGGATGAACACAGCAGGTCAAGCAGCATCATAGGAGCAGGAAAACTTGACATTTCGGGCCTAAACCCTTCATCAGAAGGGTTTATCTCTGATACAATTTTAACCTTCCAATAAATCTGCTTCAAATCTAAATCCGTCCACAATTTGCTGTGTTTTCCACTGCTGGAGTTTAACCTGTGCAATTCCTCACTGAAATTCTTCATTTCTTTGGCTCTCCCTTTTCTCTTTAATGATGTTCCTTAAAACTTACCTCTTTGAACAACTTTTTTTAGTGATTGTGTTCTTGTAGTCTATGTGGTTAAGTGTCAAACTGCTATTGCTCCTGTACAGCATACTGAAAAGTGTCATTAAAGGAAAAGTTCTACATGAACACAAGTTGTTACTTGTCAAAAAGCATTTTCTGGCTCTGAAACAATTTCAGTCCTGCCCAGGAGGCAATATGGTACAATTCAATTAAGAGTTCTGTCTTAACTAAAAAGTTACAATTATTTAATCATAAATTGATTGTAAGAATCCAAGTACTGTACACTATCTTACATAACGAAAGACTGTATTGGTCACTGTAACATATTGGGTGCATTCCAACAGAGTTGCAAACATCATTTCTAATTTGTAAAGAACCCTGATTCAGTTTCCCTGTCTCAGCTTATTGCATCATTCATTCCTATCTACAGGAAAACATCCAGATGGCAACAGATCATTTAGACGTTACCTTTCTAAGCGCAAATATTGATTGTTTGTCTTGAGTAGTTTCTTCCTGTGGCTGCTTATTGTTACAAACTTCGGCTGATATTACATCATTAAAATAGCTCCAGGAAGGAATAAAGATGAATGCATCAATATGTCAGATGGACATGTGCTCCAATGTCCACATCATAGCCAGGTGACACAGAATTATACAAAGACCATCAGAGAATATTTACAGTAGAGATGGAGGCTATTTTGTCCATCACACTTGTGTTAGCTCTTGCAAGAGTACTTTACCAAGTCTCACTCATCTGCTTTTTTGCCATATGTTCCTGTAATGTGCTTCTAGTCTGCTTCTCATTCAACCCCCTTTCAAAATCCAGTATTGAATCTGCCTCCACAACATCCTTAGGCAATTCATATACCCTCCCAGTTTGCTCTGTTCTTCTTTTAGATCTAGAATTTATTTTGCTCTCCTCATTTTTTCCAACCAAAATGCATCATTCTACATTTCCCTGAACTAAACATATATTCATTGATAATCAACATGACTATAAAGAGATGAACTAGCCATCATTACATTGTGTGCAAATTAGATGTTGCATTTCTCACCTTACGGACACTTACTACACTTCAAAAAGTACTTCATTGGCTGTAAAGTATGTTGGGATGTCTTAAAGTTATGAAAGGTGCTCCAGTAATGAATTTTTAAAAATAGCAAAATTCTTGTGACTCTCCACACTTGCTTTGTCATGACATTGTCACATCTGTGTCACACTCAGTCATCCCCCATGAACAGTGCAGCTAACATCCAGTTACAATACCTGGAGCGAATTCCTGTCTAACTCACATTTCAATGTTAAAATGTGTCTTCATTTTCCTTGCACTTCTGCTTTGTGGGCAAGAGGAGGCACAAGCCACTGGCCAGACCACAGCTGAATATCTCTGACCAGTTTGAGCCTTTGATCTATGGAAAGATATACTGGCATTGCAGGCAATCCAGAGATGGTTCACTAGGCTCATATCAGGCATACAGGGATTTTCTTTTCAGGAGAGGTGAGTAGATCTGGCCTGAACTCATTGGAGTTTAGGAGAATGAGAACAGACCTTTTGAAACCTCTAAGATTCTTAGCGAATTTCACAAGGTAGATGCAGAGAAGTTGTTTCCCATTGTGGGGCAGTTCAGAACCAGAGGGCTTAATCTCAGACTAAGGGGATCACACATAAAGATAAAGAGAAGGCGAAATTTCTTCTCTCAGAGCGTAGTGGGTTTGTAAAATTCTTTACCACAGATGGCTGTCAAGGTTGGGTCTTTAAGCATATTCAAGGCTAAGTCAGACAGATTTTTAATCAGTGAGGGAATCAAGGGTCATAGGGAAAAGGCAAAGGCAGAAGTCATATGACACCAGGTTATAGTCCAACAGGTTTACTTAAAATCACACACTTTTGTGGCGCTGCC
Source organism: Ginglymostoma cirratum (assembly GCA_024137785.1). Taxonomy (NCBI): domain Eukaryota; kingdom Metazoa; phylum Chordata; class Chondrichthyes; order Orectolobiformes; family Ginglymostomatidae; genus Ginglymostoma; species Ginglymostoma cirratum. The sequence continues at coordinate 64,189,734 of JAHRHZ010000016.1, read as the reverse complement.
ACTTCATTAGGTGAAGTGGAGGAAGGCACCACCCTTCACTGACGAAGGGGCAGTGCTCCGAAAGTGTGTGATTTTAAGTAAACCTTTTGGATTATAACCTGGTGTCGTATGACTTCTGCCTTTGTCCACCCCAGCTCAACACCGACACCTCCACATCAGGGGAAAAGGTAGGAAAGTGGAGTTAAGGATCATCAAATCAGCCAAGATCCTATTGAATACTGGAATGGGCCAGGGCTGAATGACCTTCTGCTCCTGTGTCTTATAGTCTTATGAAGATGAGCAACATTGATTGGGCCAGTATTTTTTGGTCATCCTTTAACTGCCTTTGACAAAATGGTAGTGAACTATCTTCCTTAACCATTACAGTTTTTGGGATGTGCATGCATTCCCAGTGTTGTTACAGAGGGAGTTCAAGGAATGTAATAGAGGGACAGGAAAAGAATAGCAATGCACTTCCACGTCAGGTTTGGGTGTAACTTGCATTCTACACTTCCTCTAAGTTGTAAGGATCTGGGCACGCTTTTCAGTGTGCTGACAGATTTACTTCCAATTTTTCCAGCTATTGTCCTGCATGGATTCTAGATTGTCCACAGAGTGGCTAAAGGAAGTGAACAGTCACAGGGGCTGGTGTCCCCAAGTATCTGATGCCTGTGTCTTTCCAGATGGTTGTAGTTGTGGGTTTGGAAGGTGCTCTCTCAGGATCCTTGGTGAGTTGCTGCAGGACCTCTTGTAGATGGTACACACAGCTGCCAGCCTGTGTCAATCGTGGGGAGAGTAAATGTTGTAGGTGATGGATGGGTTACTAATTAAGCTGGCTGTTGTGTCTCAGATGGTGCTGAGCCTTCTAAGTGTTGTTGGAGCTGCACCCATCCAGACCAGCGGGGAGTATTCCATCACACTCCTAACTTTTGCCTTGTAGATGGTGGGATAGGCTTTGGGGAGACAGGAGTTGAGCCTCTGACCTTCTATTGTAGCCACAACATTTTTAAAGCTGATTTAATTTTAGCTTTCATTTCCCAGTTGCTCTGACTCCACTGCTGCCATGGTTTAGCTCATTCATTTCTTAGTGACCCTGTTACTCGTCTCAAACGTACCACTGGTCTCTTTTGCCATTTTTGACCACATCAGTGGTTTTGCACCTCAGACAGTTCTGTACAAATTGAACTTCACTTGCACACCGATACTTAGAAATCATAGAATCCCTACATGGGATTGTGGCCATGCAGAACATTGAGTCTGCATTAACCCGCCAAAGAGCATCCCACACAGAACTAGCCCCCCATTCTATCCCCCAATCCCCAATTCCCAAGGCTAATCTCCCTAAACTGCATATCCCCGGACACTAGGGGCAATTTAGCACAGTCGATCCACCTAACCTTCAAAGTTTTGGACTGTAGGAGGAAACTAGAGCGTCTGGAATAACCCCACGCAGACACGGAGAGAATGTGCAAACTCCACACAGACAGTTACCCGTAGGTGGAATCAAACCCAGGTGCCTGGCACTGTGAGGCAGCAGTGCTAACCACTGAGCCACTGTGCCAGCCCTATAAAATTATGGCTTTAAAATGACACATCTCACCATTGGAAAATATGGCATGATTTTCTTGTACTTACATGGTACGGATGAAAAGAAATGTTTTACCGAAGGTTTTCATCACACAGCAATTTTTACTACAGGAGTAAGTGTGCTGATTAGTTCTAACTCAGGGCATATAGGCAAGGTGATTGATGAAGCAGTTTTAAAACACAATGTTATCTTTGTGTCCAGTGCTGGTAACAATGGGCCCTGTCTCTAGACTGTTGGCTGTCCAGGAGGTACTTCATTGGTAAGTGCAGAATTAGCCCATTAAAGTGGTGAAGAAATGTGCGCTGCTGCTAAGTTAATAAACTTCATTGTGTTGAAACAAAACATGAAGATGATGTAAATGCAGTGATGAGGTTTCCCCTGGCTGGGGATTCAGTGAATTCCCTCTGCAGCTGTGTTGCCTGCCTGGTACCAGGGTTAATTCATGTCCTCAGGGCAGACTATTTTACACAAAGAGTGGTTCATGTGTGGAGTGAACTTCCAGAGGAAGTGGTAGATGCTGGTAAAGTTCCAACATTTAAAAGACATTTGGATAGGTTCATGAATAGGAAATGTTTCGAGGGTCAAGGGCCGAGCACAGGCAAGTGGGACTAGTTTAGTTTAGGATTATGGTCAGCATGGACTGGTTTGACTGAAGGGAGTCTTTCATGCTTTGTTACTCTGTAACTGCATGGCTGTATGGTTGGCAAAGTCAATTATGATTGGTTGAGGCATTTCAACAGAGAAAGCAAAGAGGAACTATCGGCTCTATAAGCTCCTGAGTATGGAAAAGCAAGTTTGATTATGTTCCTTTTTAGACCCTGTGTGACCCTGCACTGGAACGAGTGTCACTTCTTCAAGGTTAAATGGCTCAAATCATGAGCCTGGACAATTGTCTTCACCTGGATATTTTCGTAGCTATTAACACACATAGCATTATTCAACAAATGTTGCCCAAATGTACCACATTGTTAGGCCCATGTTTTGTTTTGAGTTTTAGAAGCGCAGGCTGGTTAAGTTCAGTTTGTACTCTTTTCCCATTACGAACCGCCAAAGGCACACGTGTGGTGAGCTAAACATATTTTTTGGATTGAGACCAGCATTCTGTCAGTGAAAAACATCATCAGTGAAGCTATTGTTTCGTAACAGCCCATAACAGCTTGCTTAACCTGTTGTTCAAATTTTTGAGATAAATCGCTTCTCCAGGGCTATTTGAAGGAAACTAAATATTTTTGCGGTCCACGAGCGACAGTCTGTTTGAGTGTTTGTATAACATACAGCTAAGAATCATCTAATTAGGGTAACAAGTGTCACAATATTTCTGTTCACATGATACTGTCATCAGTGCAAAAAGAAATGTTTTGCCTACCACATAACCAAGCAAAGCCACAGAAGAACTTCTTCCCTCAGAGGGTAGTAAATGTGTGGAAAGAGATAACAAGCATGGGGCTGGATGAACACAGCAGGTCAAGCAGCATCATAGGTTCACTACAAAGCACAGTAGAGGCTGGGTCATTGAGAATATTCAGTGCTAAGCTAGAGAGATTTCTAATCAGTGAGGGAATCAAGAGATATGGGGAAGAGGCAGGTTAGTAGATCTAAGGCTTATCAGCCTTGATCTCATTGAATGGCGTAGCAGACTTGATGGGCTAAATGACTTATTTCTGCTCCTGTGTCTTATGGTCTAATGAAGGTCAGTATTGCTCCAATGCCATGAACTCAGGCCATTGTTGTGACTGATTACAGAGATCTTGGAGGGTTGTGGGGCTGTGGGAGATTAAAGGGATGTGGTAGAATGAAAATTCATGAAAGGATTGAAAAAAAATGGAAATTTTAAACTTGAGTCATTGGTAATTGAGGAGCCATTGGAATATATGTCGGGAAAATAACAAAACAAATGCATGTGCAGCAAATATTTAATGTACCTTAACGTCTCTGGTAGGTTTCATGTGGCTAAATGTAACTTGATGTTTCACATGTTACAGCTATGAGACTTTCGAAGATAGTTATTTTTTGATCAGTTTCTTTAATTTAAGATAAAGCAATAAAATGGAAATGGGCATGTGATCTGCTAATATGCTCATCGACAAACCTGTTACCAAGTAGTCGGGGGTCCAAATTACATGTTATTGAGATGCATGCACCAAGATCACCACTTAACATAAAGTGGCAGGCACACACTACTGAATTCACATTTACTGTCTCAGATAGTTTGAACAGATAGCATGAGATGTGAAAGCAGCAGGGAAAGAGATAACAAGCATGGGGCTGGATGAACACAGCAGGTCAAGCAGCATCATAGGAGCAGGAAAACTTGATGTTTCGGGCCTAAACCCTTCGTCAGAAATGGGGGAGGGGAAGAGGGTTCTGAAATAAATAGGGAGAGAGGGGGAGGCGGATAGAGGATGGATAGAGGAGAGGATAGGTGGAGAGGAGGCAGACAAGTCGAAGAGGCGGGGATGGAGCCAGTAAAGGTGAGTGTATGTCAGCTACCAGGCAGAATGTTAATGCCTTGCAGCCAAAGATAGGAAATTTCAGAGATTTAAGGACTGTACGGTTTTCCCTGGCTGGGCTGGAGGAACAACCTCCAGAGAGCCAGAGAGTACCAGGTTTTGCTGCTAAAAGTCAGTTCAGGAATTCTTGGAAGATAGAGGGAAGCAATTTTCAGTAGATGCTAGACATTTTGGCTGAGTGAAAAGACAGAAATAAACACATTTGCTCATTTTGTAAAACACCTGAAATGTCATAGGAGCAAGAAACATCTGTAATATTTGATTGTGTTAAACAATAATACTCGAACAATAAAGCTAAAGTTCAGGTTCACAATCAAAAAAGCAATTAGACGTCACCCAGGCTTTAGCAAGCAGCAGTGACTCTGTGGTCCACGCTGTAACAGAATTATATGTTAAAGATTACCAAAGATGATGTTCCTATTTTTACAAAGTAACACCCAACTTGTTGTAAGCAATATCTTGGAAGATAATTTGGCAATCTGATAAAATAAATCTGAATATCTCATATTGTCACAGATATAATAAAATCTTAAAAAATTGGGTGTTTGAGCTTTAGTCTAAAACTTCCTGATTTAAATTTTCTAATCTCTCAAAATGATGCCATCAAAAGCCCAGCTGACTTAAACCATGACCTTAGCAATCACATTTATAAAAGAGGAGTATGGATCATTTAACCATCACTGATTTCAATCCCAGGTCACTTCCAACTTGTTTGTCACTCAGAGGAAGCATTAACAAAAACCTAATTACATTATTGGCATTTGGTGTTACAGAACTTGGTTTTTTTAAAAAATATCTCACTTTTTTGAAGCTTTTCATCTTGCACACATCAGGACGATTCACAAGAATAGCAATTTAAATCCAAATTCTTGTGAATTGTCTGAATACAATGTTCCCTCTAAGGTACAGAGCTACTGCTCAGAGAGTCTATGCATGCAACGCAGACAATGCACACATATACTGATTTCTGGTTCTGAAAGGACCTTGGAGTTCTGCACAGTGACAAGAAAAATTCAAGGGAATATATTTGAGGGTAAGTGCTTGACAAATTGTCTTGTTCAGCAATTATGTTAAATTCTGAATTTGAAAGTAATGCAATGTCTTTTTTTTGTTTTATTAATTCTGAGGGTTTGTCCTTGGCTAGACCAGCATTTATTGTTCATTCCTAGTCTCCCAGAGACCAATTAAGAGTTACCCACATTGCTGTGGGTGTGGAGTCACATGTAGGCCATAAAAGATAAGGATGGCAGATATTCTTCTCTGAAGGACATGGGTGAACCAGATGGGATTTTTTTCCCCTTGGCAATCAACAATGGTTTCTTCTTCATCATTAGACTATTAATTCCTGATTTTTATGAATTCAAATTCCCACATCTGCTATGGCAGGAATATGAACCCAGGTTCCCAGGATATTACCTGCAACTCTGGATTAGTAGCCTACTCACAATTCCACTAGATCATTGCATTAGATTGTAGACTTGCTTGCCGAGCCGGTGTGTTTGTTTGCAGACGTTTCGCCACCCTGCTAGGTAATATTGTCAGTGCGCCTCCGGTGAAGCTTCGGTGTTCTGCCCCACTTGTTATTTATACGCCTCGGTTTGTTGGGGTGTTTGGTGCTACTTCCAGTTCTGTTTCTCAGTGGTTTGTTCACAGGGTCTGATTCAATGTGTTTGTTGATGGAGTTCCGGTTGGAATACCAGGCCTCCGGAAATTCCCTGATGTGTCTCTGTTTGGCTTGTACGATTATTGATGTGTTGTCCCAGTCGAATCCATGTCCCTTGCTGTCAGTGTGTAGTGAGACACGTGAGAATTGGTTGTGTCTCTTGGTGGCTAGTTGGTGTCCATGTATCTGTATTATCAGTTTTCTTCCGGTTTGGCCTACGTAGTGTTTCTCACAGTCCTTGCATGGTATTTTGGATGTTACCCCAGTTTTGCTTGTTTTGGGTACATGATCCTTTACATTCAGCAGTAGCTGTCACAGGGTGGTTATCTACCCCAGTAGGGTAGCCACAAAACGACAAAATATATAAAATACCATGCAAGGACTGTGAGAAACACTACATAGGCCAAACTGGAAGAAAACTGACAATACAGATACATGGACACCAACTAGCCGCCAAGAGACACAACCACTTGTTTCACTGTGCATGGACGACGAGGAACACCAATTCAACTGGGACAACACATCCACAATAGCATGAGCCAAACAAAGACATATGAGGGAGTTCCTGGAGGCCTGGCATTCCAACTTGAACTCCATCAACAAACATATTGAACTGGATCTGATATATAAACCACTGAAAAACGGGATCATAAGTAATGCCAACCACCCCAGCAAGCCGAGGCATATAAATAACAAGCGGGACAGAACACCAACGCTTTGCCGGAGGCACGCTGACGATGTTACCTAGCAGGGCGACGAAACGTCTACAACCAAACACACCAGCTCGGCGAGCAAGTCTACAAGCTCATCCTCAAATCTTCTCTACAAGTTTAAATCATTGCATTCCCTTCATAATCTCCATCGGGATGAGCATTGGGATTGAAAGTGGGAGTCTATCACTGACTAACAATGGTTCTCTATTCTTTAGATCATCTGAAGAGATTTCCACCCACTGTAACCCTTTATTCTCATGTTTGCTTCTGATGTTAGCTCACATTTGGATTCATGTTGCAACCTCATTACACAAGTTCCATTGTGCCAAGCAGATAAATACATCATTCAGGGCTCTTCACACAATCTCCACTTCAACCCACCCACCCTCCCACCCAAACCTGCCAACTTTCTTCCCTAAAGAATATGTCTCTACCTCCCAAATTCCGGTCCATCTTTTCCAAAGCTCCATATTTGAATCACCAAAAAGCAGGCTTCTGTTTTTGACAGAGTGCTGAAAGAGCTCTGATTAAAGGCACAAGCTATTCTAAAATAACAGAGGCAGCTGCTGAAGGAAATGCAAAGGGCGATCTCACTGTGACTTTTGAGAAAGTTTGTTGGTTAATGAAATTGAGGTACATAGAAAACAAGGGTCAGTGTTAGCTTGGATAAAATAACATTCGCACCACACTAATGCCAGACAATGACCATCTACTGCAAGAAACAAGTTAACCAGTGCCCCTTGTATTCAATGTTACTATCACTGAATCCCCCACTATCAACATCCCATGGTTACCATTGACCAGAACCTGAACTAGTAAGCTATATAAATATTACAGTAACAGAAATCTGATTGAGGCTCAGAATATGGCAGGAATTAACTCACCTTCTGATTTGCCAAAGTCTACAAGGTACACATCAGAAGTGTGATGGAGGCCCGAAACGTCAAGCTTTCCTGCTCCTATGATGCTGCTTGGCCTGCTGTGTTCATTCAGCTCCACACCTTGTTATTTGTGATGGAATACTCCCTGTTTGTATCTCCAGCAGCATTCTAGAAGATTGTCGCCATCCAGAACAGCAGACCACTTGATGGGGACCACATCCACAAGCATCCACTTCCTCCATCACCGACACTCAGCAGTAGCAGTGTGTCCCACTAACAAGATGCATAGCAGTAATTCACTGAGGTTTCTTCAACACCACATTCCAAACCCATGACCACTTCCATCTAGAAGGTAAAGGACTCCAAATGACTTGGAAATATATCACCATTCCTTCAGTGTCATTGAGGCAAAATCTTGGAATTCTCTCCCTCAGGGCATCGTGAATCTACCTGCAGCACATGGACTGCAGCAGCTCAAGAAGGCAGCTCACCACCACCTTCTCACGGGCAACTAGGGATGGGCAATAAATGTTGGCCCAGCCAGAGATGCCCACATCCCACGAGTGAATGATAAAAAAAATGGTTTCAGGACAGTAAACAGGGAGTCATGGTGAGTATTTTTTTTCTGGCTGGAGGGTGGTAGAGACAGTTTTTTTGTGCTCAGTGCTAGCACCATGGGTTCATTCAGAACTCTTTATAAATCACTTGGATTTTAGAACACAAAGTAAAATTTGAAAACTTTTCAAACTGTACAAAACTTACAGGAGTGCCAAACAGCAAGAATGATATCAAACAGTAAGGATCACAACAACTGACTGCAATAGGATATAGGTGGCCTGGCTGAATTTACAGACAGTGGCAGATGGAATTCAATATATAGAGAAATGTGAGGTGATCCATTTTGGTAGAAAGGATAGGGAGAGACAATACAAACTTAATGTCACAACTGTGAAGAGTATATAGGAACAGAGGAACCTAGACTCATGTGCATAGGTCTTTGAAGCTCACAGGACACAGTGATAGAGTGGTTACAATTGGGGAATTGCAATTCATACATAAAGATATCGAGTTCAAGAGCAGGAAAACTTTTGCTGGACTTTGAAAAGTTTTAGGTAGGCCAAAGCTAGAGAACTGCATCCAGTTCTAGTCACCACAGTTAAAGAAGGTCATTAAGAGGGTACAAAGGAGATTTACCTGCACGGATCCAGGGATGGGAGGTTTCACTTACAGGGTTAGGTTGGAGAAGTTGGGATTGCTCTTCACATAGCAAAGGAAATTGAGGGGTGATTTGACAACAGCTGTACAAGATCACACAGGAGTGAATAAAGTCAACAAGGAAAAGCTGTTTCCATTAACTCGTTGGACAAAAATTTTTGGGCACAGCTTCCAGCTTTTTGAAAATAGACATAAGGGAAACGCGAGGAAGAAACTTTCCATAGTGGTAATCGCCTGGAGGTCATGCTCACGCAAAGTATGGAATCAACAAAAGGAAATTGGATAGACCTTCAGGAAATAAACTTCCAGAGTTACAGGGATGGAACTGGGAAATGGAACAGGGGATTGGAGCACTGTACTGAGAGCTGGTATGGACTTAATAGACTCAATGACCTTTTTCTAATAACATAAGAGACAGGAGCCGGAGTTGGCCATTTGGCCCCTCAAACCTGCCCTTCAACAAGATCATGACCAATCTGCCCCCAATCTGAACTCCTTTTTTGTACCAGCACTTCATTGCCCTCTATTCACTGATATTTCAAAAATCTGTCTCCTTCCTCTTTACGTCATCCACCCAGTTATTGCCCCCATAATTACTCTAATGTATTATGTGACTTACTAAATAAATTATCCTTTCTCGTCTTTCTCAACCAGCCTACAGCCTTTGGCAAATTGACCACACCATCCTCCTCCAACCTCTCTCCATGGTGGTCCAGTTGATGGGTCTGTTATAGAGTTTAGAGATGGAAACAGACCCTTTGGTCCAACATGTCCATGCCGACCAGATATCCTAAATTAATCTAATCCCATTTATAGAGTCATAGTGATTGTTCTTACCTGGCTCCATTCTAATCTTATGTATCTTCATTTTCCATTTCTACATTTTTACACCGGCTCACCCAAAGGACCTAGCCTTGGTCCCCTTCTATTTCTTATCTACATAATCCAAAGGTACAGCGTTAGTTTTCACATGTACACTGATAGCATTTATTTCTTCTTCACCACCACATTTCTTAACTCTTCCATGGTGTTAAACTGCTCATCTTGTATCCAATATTGAGTAAGCAGAAATTTCCAGCAATTAATGTTGGTGGAGATTAAAGGCATCACTTTTGGTTGCAATTTCAAACTCTGACTACTGACTCCATCTCCCTCCCTGATAATTTCCCTTTTTACACCTTCTGCATCATACTTGACCCCAAGGTGAATTTCTAACTGATATTTGAGGTATCACTAAAACCATCTATTTCCATAAATAAGGTTACTGAACCTTGTACTTTTTTCAGTGCATCTGCTGCTCAAACCCTCCTTCATGCTGAGCTTACCTCTACGCATGACTATTAAACCACACTCTGAGTTATTCAGCCACATTCTATACTTTCTAAACTTGACTTCACCCCAATCTCTGCTGCCCATGGCTTTGTTCATATCAGGTCCCATTCACCTATCACCCTTGTGCTCACTGACCTATGCTGGATCTCAGTCAAGCAATCTTTTGACCTTAAAATTCTCATCCTGTTTTCAAATCCTTCCATACCCTGGTCTTTCCCTGTCTCTGTACCTCCTCCACCTTCATGACTCACAGAGATCTCTGTGTTTCACTAAATCTGGCCACTTCAGAATTGTCGATTTTAAATACTCCACCATTATGCCTCAGAGGCTTGGGCGAGAAACAATGGAACAGAAACAGAAGTAGGCCATTTAGCCCATCGAGTGCCATTCAATGAGATCATGGTTGCTCTGATGATATTGCCGCTTTTCAAAAATTACTTCATTGACTGCAAAGTAATTTGGGACATCCTGAAGTTGCTGAAGGTGCTACAGAAATGCAAGCTTCTTACTTCTTTCCTTCCTGAGAAAAACTGAATGGTAAAGTGGGCTGCTGATTCACTGTAAAAGGATTGCTTGTTATTTGGTCAAAGACAAATTTCAACAGACCTTTCTCGAAAGAACAGTCAAGCTGTGAGAAATACTGTTTACTTCTGAGGTTCTATTGCCAGCATGAAGCCTCAATTAACAGAAACATAGAGCTGGCAAAGTGGGCACCGGGTCGGTATAGACAACATTCTGGCTCTCAGCTATTTGCCAGAGGTTAAATTAATTAGCAAAAAATTGGTGCACTGAGGGTGTCTCGAGTTTCCTGACTCGCTGCATTGATTGATGATCCATGTTGTAACAGAGCTGTACCTATGTACACAAAAAAACCCAGCTATCATTGTGCTTTAATTCAGAATGGCTTTCAGAGAAAAGATTTCAAACAAAAGCAATGTTTCAAAGCTTGCAAATCAATGATATTTAAATATCTGAGAGCAGGTGGTAAACTATTTTCCCAGCTGTACACAGACATCTTTGATCATTTAGTAGCCCTCTCACTTCTGAATGTGAATGATGTAGCTTCAACTCCATTCTAGTAGCAAATAATCTAAGCTAATAATCCAGTGAAATTTTAAAAGATCATTAACAAGTTGCCCTATTCTGGTTAACAAGGTGTGGAGCTGGATGAACACAGCAGGCCAAGCAGCGTCACAGGAGCAGGAAAGCTTGACATTTCGGGCTGAGACCCTTCATCAGAAATGGGGGAGGGGAAGAGGGTTCTGAAATAGAGAGGGAGAGAGGGGGAGGCAGATAGAAGATGGATAGAGGAGAGGATAGGTGGAGAGGAGGCAGTCAAGTCAAAGAGGCAGGGATGGAGCCAGTAAAGGTGAGTGTAGGTGGGGAGGTAGGGAGGGGATAGGTCAGTCCAGGGAGGGTGGACAGGTCAAGGGGGCAGGATGAGGTTAGCAGATAGGAGATGGTCCTCATTCTTCAAGGACCGCAACTCCCCCTCAACAGTGGTCGAGAACGCCCTCAACCGTGTCTCCCGCATTTCCCGCAACTCATCCCTCACACCCCATCCCCGCAATAACAACCAAAAAAGAATCCCCCTCGTTCTCACGTACCACCCCACCAACCTCCGGATCCAACGCATCATCCTCCGACACTTCCGCCATCTGCAATCAGACCCCACCACATAAGACATTTTTCCCTCCCCACCCTTGTCTGCCTTCCGGAGGGACCACTCACTCCGCGACTCCCTTGTCCGCTCCACACTCCCCTCCAGCCCCACACACCTGGCACTTTTCCCTGCAACCGCAGGAAGTGCTACACCTGCCCCCACACCTCCTCCCTCACCCCAATCCCAAGCCCCAAGAAGACTTTCCACATCAAGCAGATGTTCACCTGCACATCTGCTTAATGTGGTATACTGCATCCGCTGTACCCGTTGTGGCTTCTTCTACATCGGGGAAACCAAACGGAGGCTGACCACCTGCGCTCAGTTCGCAACAAACAACTGCACCTCCCAGTCGCGAACCATTTCAACTCCCCCTCCCATTCCTCAGACGACATGTCCATCCTTGGCCTCCTGCAATGCCACAGTGATGCCACCTGAAGGCTGCAGGAACAGCAAATCATATTCAGCCTGGGAACCCTGCAGCCCAATGGTATCAATGTGGATTTCACAAGCTTCAAAATCACCCCTCCCCTAACCGCATCCCAAAACCAGCCCAGCTCATCTCCACCTCCCTAACCTGTTTTTCCTCCCACCTACCCCCTCTTCCCACCTCAAGCCCCACCCCCATCTCCTATCTACTAACCTCATCCCGCCCCCTTGACCTGTCCGCCCTCCCTGGACTGACCTATCTCCTCCCTACCTCCCCACAAACACTCACCTTTACTGGCTCCATCCCCGCCTCTTTGACCTGTCTGCCTCCTCTCCACCTATCCCCTCCTCTATCCATCTTCTATCCCCCTCCCCTCTCTCCCTATTTATTTCAGAACCCTCTTCCCCTCCCCCATTTCTGATGAAGGGTCTAGGCCTGAAACATCAAGCTTTCCTGCTCCTAAGATGCTGCTTGGCCTGCTGTGTTCATCCAGCTCCACACCTTGTTATCTTGGATTCTCCAGCATCTGCAGTACCTATTGTCTCTGCCCTATTCTGGTGGCCCAGTTATAGGAAGCATATTATTAAGCTGGAGAGGGTTCAGTAGAGATTTATGAGGATGTTGCCAGGCATGGAAGGTTTGACTTATAAAGAGAAGCTGGGTAGGCTGGAACTTTTTTCAGTGGAGCATAGCAGGTTGAGAGGAGGCCTGACAGAAGTTTATAAAATAATGAGAGGTACATATAGAGTTAATGGTAGTTGTCTTTTCTCTTGGATGGAGGATTTTGAGACAATGGGGAACATTTTTAAGGTGAGAGGAGAGAGATTTAAAAAAGACATGAGGGGCAAATTGCTTACACAGAGGACGGTTTGTGTGTGGAATGAACTTCGTGAGGAAGTGGTGGAGGTGGGTACGGTTACAAGATTTATAAGACCCTTGTGTGAGCACATGAATGGGAAAGGTTTGGAGGGATATGCGCCAGGAGCAGGCAGGTTGTTCAGTTTGGGATTATGGTCGGCATGGATTGGTTGGATTGAAGGGTCTGTTTCTGTGCTGTATGACTCTATGACTCTAAATGATAGAAATTCTTCCACTTCCTCAATTAATTGCACCCCCCAAAGCCACCATTTGTCTCACAACCTCCACCACCACCTTTGATGGTCTCAAAGGCAGCAAATAAATAAAGGTACGAGGAGTGACATTCACATCCTAAGCATCCGTTGCAAACACCTTGGTGTTGTTTTGAACATAGAAACGTAGAAATTAGGAGTAAGAGTAGGCTGTTCAGACCTTTGAACTTGCTCTAGCATTCAATATTATCATCCAACTCAGTCCCCTGTTCCCACTTTCTCCACATAATCTTTCAACATTTCAGCCCTAAGAACTATATCTAACTCTTTCTTGTAAACATTCAGTGTTTTGGCTTCAACCACTTTCTGTGGCAGAGGATTCCACATGCCCACCAGTCTCTGAGTGAAGACATTTCTCCTTGTTTCAGTCCTAAATGGCCTACCCCATTTTGTGGCATCTTGCTTTGATCAGAATAAAACAATGCATGAACGGTGTTGATTTATTTCTGATTAAATGTTATGTAAATGCCAGTTTTAATTTTCTACTCGGTCATTCTGCATATTGAATCAAGATTTTTATGCCTGTTTTGCTATCGGTTCAAAGAATAAGTAGATGACTTTGATTTGTATTTCTTGTATTTTGCTGTTCCCATTTCCTATGCAGTCCTCTACGATGAATCTATTAAAGTATGCTGTGGTTTTATTGTCAAGGTTTTCCCTCTCTTTAATAATGCCAGCAATCACATTGCATTGTGAGTTTAGGAATTACAGACAAACTGTTGGGCATAATAAGATTGCACATGGCTTGACTGCACATATTTCATCTGTTTTAATGCAACTAATACAATCAGATCTGATTTCACATCAGGCATCATTTCAACAACGTACTTTCAAAAGGCAGGCTGTCCCAGTGCAGCAAGCTCGAACGGTCGATAAAATTCAGCTTCACCTGGCCATAAAGAATGTTAAACGATGGAGAAGCTGATCAAACTGATACCACGATGTCCTTCTCCTATGTCCAACACTGGTGGGTTACTGCTTCTAAATGATAGCAATCTGTTAATTTTAGTGGAATGATACCCGTTTGTAGGTAGAATCAAGGCCAATCTCAATCTGACAAAGGGACACTGGTTCAATGTGGTGTCTCAGAAGCAATGCCCAGACCAGCACAGGGCATACCTAGGAGCTAATTACTACAGATGTTAGAATCTGAACTGAAAACAAAAAGTGCTGGAGACCACAGCAGGTCAGGCACATCCAAGGACAGAAAGCAAGCTAACGTTTTGAGTCTAGATGAATCTTCATCAGCTCTGATGAAGAGCCATCTGAATTCAAAACACTAGCTTGCTTTCTCTCCATGGATGCTGCCTGACCTGCTGTGATCCATAGGGCATACCTAGGCATCTCCACCTGTTGAGAATCTAACCATCTTCCCTTCAGAATCAATGGCTTTGCCTTTACTTAATCCCCTACCACCATTGATTAACTCCCCCAGCCCCTAGGAGGGCAGTTGATGTGGGAAAGCTCACCACCTTTAAAAAGTACCTGGATAGATACTTGAAATGGCATAATTTTCAAGGCTATGGGCCTAACGCATGAAAGTACGACTTATGTTGGGAGTAGCATATTTTTGACAGTACAGACTTGATAGGCCAAAGGATTTCTTCTGCACTGTAGGATCTATGATTCTTGATTTCTGAACTTGGATCTAGTCCTGTTGGTGAATAAGACAGCAAGACACTGGCTCCTTATGTTAGAGTTTATTGACTGAACAGTCACACAGCTCACACCATGTCCCTCAGTAATACCTGTTTCCTTTTTATATTTTCATCGCCAAGTCATCAACTAACACCAGTTGGCAACTTAACTCTTGCGCCTTCCCCCACTCGCACAGACCTCACTGAGGGTGTACAATCAGTTTCATGCTGATGGTAACATTCTGGGCATAACCTGTGACCAAATATTGAACTCGATAAACCGTATAAATACGATGGTTACAGAAGTGGGTTGTTACTCCTCAAAGCCTGTTCACCATCTACAAGGCACAAGTCAGGAGTGTGATGGAATACTCCCCACTTGCCTGGATGGGTGCAGCCCCAACAACACTCAAGAAGCTTGACACTATCCAGGACAAAGCAGGCCCCGCTTGATGGCACCTACACCACTGACGGTCAGGAGCAGCAGTGTGTACTTTCTAACACAGCATTTCCCAAACTGGGGGTCGGATCCTCAAATGGGATCACAGGCTGAAATTTTTAGGTTCCAAGCTCTGATGCAGTAATGGTCTTCATGGGTCTCTGATCGAATTTGAATAGTTGTGATCCAGCTCTAACTGGTCCCTGTTTCCACAGACCACCACCCCCCTACCCTACCTGCACAGATTGCACTGAGGGGATACAATCATTTTTAAGCACAAAAACAGAAGTTGCTGGAAAAGCTCAGCAGGTCTGGCAGCATCTGTGAAGAAAAACTCAGAGTTAACATTTCAGGTTGGGTGACCCTTCCTCAGAACTCAGGAAGGGTGACCAGACCGGAAACGTTCACTCTGATTTTTTTCTTCGTAGATGCTGCCAGACCTGCTGAGCTTTTCAAGCAACTTCTGTTTTTGTTCCTGACTTACAGCATTTGCAGTTCTTTTGGCTTTTAATCATTTTTAAGCCTTGGTTATTGGAGACGTTGTGCGGAACCCCACAGGACATGGACTGCAACAGTTCAAGAAGATAGCTCATCACTGCCTTCTCAAGGGCAACTATGTACAGGCAATAAATGCTGGCCCACAGCCAGCAATGCCCACATCCCATGGGCAAATACATTAAAAGAATGAAATGCCAAGCCGGTAAGTGTAAATGAGTAAATGCAATGGGAGTAGCTGAATTGACATTGACTCAGTGTCTAATGAAACAGATGAAAGCTCTGTATCCATGCCACATCCTGATATAAGTGGTGTTGTTTAAGGAAGCTAGCAAACAGAGAACAAAGAACAAAGAAAATTACAGCACAGGAACGGGCCCTTCAGCCCTCCCAGCCTGCACCGACATGCTGCCTGTCACAACTAAAATCCCCTACCCTTCCGGGGACTGTATCCCTCTAGTCCCATCCTTTCCCTGTATTTGCCAAGACGCCCTTTAAAAGTCACTATAGTATCTGCTTCCACTACCTCCCCCGGCAGCAGGTTCCAGGCACCCACCACCCTCTGTGTAAAAAACTTGCCTTGTACTTCACCTTTAAACCTTGCCCCTCGTACCTTAAACCCATGGCCCCTGATATCTGACACTTCCAACCTGGGAAAAAGCTTCTGAATGTCCAGTCTGTCCATGCCCTTCATAATCTTGTAGAAGGTGGCTGCATGAGCAACTACATTCAAAACAAAAGCAAAGGTCAGGTTGTAATGTTCACAAGTGGAAGAGCACAGAATGCACAGAGAATTGATGAAAACAGATATTAGAAAAGTATATTTCCAAGTCAGGATGGTGAGTGGCTTGGAGGGGAACTTGCAGGGGGTGGTGTTCCCATGTATCTGCTGCCCTTGTCCTTCTTGTTGGAAGTGGTTGTGGGTTTGGAAGATGCTGTCTCAGGAATCTTAAAGAATTTTTGCAGCGCATTGATTGAATCAGAGGCCAGCAGAGACATCACAAAGGAATTCTGGGCGACTGCACTGTAGTCACCATGACTGGTATGAATATCGCAGAGGAACTGGAGTCAAGGAGTGGTTAAACCCAAATCCCACCTCCTCTCAGCAAATGTACTGCAAAGAGGGCAGGCAAGGTAAGACTCTTCTCTTTTAGGTGTAAAAGGGCGGAGATGGTAGTTAGGGCAGTGGTACGTTCCTCCTGTCAGATGTGGGAAATCAGGGAGCTATCTGTTTCTGACAACTACATCTGCAGGGAGTGTGACTAGCTGTAGCTCCTCACAGACCACATGGTTCAGACAGAGAAGCAGCTGGAACACACTGCAGTGCATACAGGGGACAGAGAGAGTGATAGACACTAGCTTTAGGGAAGGGATCATACCATAGGTTCAGGCAGATAGATGGGTGACCACCAGGAGAGGCAGGCAGGTAGTTCAGGAATCTCCTGTGGCTATTCCCTTCTCAAACTGGTATACCCTTTTGGATACTGCTGGGGAGGTGGGTAGCCTCTCAGGAGATAGTACAAACAGCAGCCAGGCTTGTGGCACCACAACTGGTTCTGTTGTAGAGCAGGGTGTGGCAAAGTCCAGGCAAGTGGTAGTGGTGGGTGACTCGATAGTCAGGGTCACAGATAGGCATTTTTGTGGCCATGAATATGACTCTAGGATGGTTTGTTGTCTCCCTGGTGCCAGCCAACAGTCAGAAAAATATCTGTGTATTCCTACTCTTTATTTCCTGTCTGCCAGCCAGTTTTCTATCCATCTCAATACTCACCCTCAATGGCAGCGTGGTTTCATACAGGAAAGGTCATGTCTCAATAACCTGATTGAACTTTTGAAGAGGTGACAAGGATAATTGATGAGGGAAGAGCTGTGGATGTAGTTTATATGGACTTTAGTAAGGCATTTGATAAAGTCCCACATGGTAGGTTGGTACAAAAACTAAAATCACATGGGATTTGGGGTGGGCCTGCTAGATGGATACAAAACTGGTTTGGTCATAGAAGAGAGAGGGTAGCGGTGGAAGGGTGTTTTTCAAAATGGAGACCGGTAACTAGTGGTGTTCCACAGGGGTCAGTCTTAGGCCCTCTGTTGTTTGTAGTAAATATAAACGATCTTGATGAAAATGTGGGTGGTCTGATCTGTAAACTTGCAGATGACACAAAGATTGTTGGAGTTGCTGATAGTGCCAAGGATTGTGAAAGGATACAACAGCATATAGACAGATTAGCACCTCGGGCACAGAAATGGCAGATGGAGTTTAATCCAGACAAATGCGAGGAGTTAAATCCAGGAAGATGCAATTTGGAGGATCAAATTTAGGTGTGAATTGTACTGTAAATGGCAGAACCCTTAGGAACATTAACACACAGATGGATCTGGGCGTGCAGGCCCACAGTTCCCTAAAAGTGGCAACACAGGTAGCCAAGGTGATTAAGAAGGCATATGGCACGCTTGCCTTTATCGCCCGGGGCATGGAGAACAAGAGTTGGCAAACCATGTTGAGGCTATATAATACCCTTGTTAGGCCGCATTTAGAGTACTGTGTGCAGTTTTGATCACCACATTACCCGAAGGACGTGAAAGTTTTGGAGGGAGTGCAGAGAAGGTTCACAAGGATGTTGCCTGGTCTCGAGGGCATTGGCTATGGGGAAAGGTTAAAAAGACTAGGATTGTTTTCACTGGAAAGACAACGGCTGAGAGGAGACCTGATAGAGGTCTACAAAATTATAAGAGGTATAGATAAGGTGGATAGTCAGAGGCTTTTTCCCAGGGTTGATGTTTCAATTACAAGGGGTCACAGGTTCAAGGTGAGAGGGGAGAAGTTTAAGGGAAATGTGTGAGGAAAGTATTTTCACACAGAGAGTGGTAGCAGCCTGGAATGCACTGCCAGAAGAGGTGGTGGAAGCAGGCATGTTGGCAACATTTAAGAGGCATCTGGATGGTTACATGAATAGGTAGGGAATAAAGGGAGAAGGACCAAATAAGGGCAGAAGGTTTGTTTTATAGTTTAGTCAGGGCATGATGATCAGCACAGGCTTGGAGGTCTGAAGGGCCATACTTCTCTTTTGTTCTTTGTTCTATGTAGATAGCACACACTGTTGCAACTGAGCGTCGGTGGTGGAGGGAGTGGATGTTTGTGGATGTGGTGCCAATCAAGAGGGCTGCTTTGTCCTAGATGGTGTCAAGCTTCTTGAGCATTGTTGGGGCTGCACCCATACAGGCAAGTGGGGAGTATTCCATCACACTCCTGACTTGCCCACCATCTGCAAGGCACATGCTTTGGGGAGAACAGGAGGTGAATTACTTATTGTAGTAGTCCTAGCCTCTGACCTGGTCCTGTAACTACTGTATTTAGGTGGCGAGTCCAGTTGAGTTTCTAGTTAACCAAGATCCAGAGGTGGTTATTGCAAGGGAGTTCAGTGACTGAAATTGAATATTGAGGGAGAATGACTGGATTCTCTCTTGTTGGAGATGGCCATTGCCTGGATATTATGTGACACAGATTTGACTTACTACCTTTACACCCTTACTTAGTTCAAAAATGGTCCAGATTTTAGTGCATTTGGACATTGACTGCTTCAATATCTGAGGAGTCACAAATGGTGCTGAACACGATACAATCATCAGCGATCATTCGAACATTTGACCTTATGATGGAGGGAAGGTCATTAATGAAGCAGCTGAAGATGGTTGGGCCGAGGACACTACCCTGAGGAACTCCAGCAGAGATGTCTTGGAGCTGAGATAACTGATCTCCAACAACCACTTCCTATGTGTCAGGTATGACTCCAACCACCGGAGAGTTTGGCCCCTGATACCCATTGATTACAGTTTGGCTAGGACTCCTTGATACTTTGTTTAAAAGATCAGTCACTCTCACCTCACCTCTGGAATTCAGTAATGGTGTAAGATAGACACAGAAGATTGCACCATGAAATTCTGAGATCTAACATTGTGTAAACTTTAATGAATTTAATTGTTTTCAAATCATGAAAACCTGAAGGTTGAAATCTAACAAGGAATCTCTCTGTACATAGTCACTCTCCCATTCATAATGTATTCCTACTTATTTTGGAGTAAAATGTCTGAACCAAGTTCAAGAGAAGGTGAACCAAAAAAAGGTAGAATGTGAAGCAGCTGGACCTCAAAGAAGTTAATTCATCAAAATCATTGTTTCAGTTTAGATCTCAGGATCGCTGCCTGTACTGCAGCCTGACTTCAAACCGATGCTCAGCAGTGTTTCTGTACTGGAGGTCTCCTGTGGGGAGGTGATGAATGGAAGAGGGCTGTCTGCAGTCCATTAGCTTCAGAGAGTGGAATTCCAATTCCCAGTTGGAGCTGCCTGGCTCACTGAGGAGTTTGCAGCTTGTTACCTGTCTGACTGCAATGTTGCATAACATCTTGGAAAGCAGGAAAGTTATGAAAACTTTTCAGTCATGCAACATCTCCGCTCCCCCCCCACCCCCCC
>JAHRHZ010000016.1:64134511-64158009 GCA_024137785.1 Ginglymostoma cirratum | reverse complement strand
TGTCAGAGGGTCAGTGCTGAGGGAGTACCACACTGTCGGAGGGTCAGCGCTGAGGGAGCGCTGCAATGTCAGAGGGTCTGTACTGAGGGAGTGCCGCACTGTCGGAGGGTCAGTGCTGAGGGAATGCAACACTGTCGGAGGGTCAGTGCTGAGGGAGTGGGCACTGTCGGAGTGTCAGTACTGGGGGAGCGCCGCACTGTTGGAGTGTCAGTGCTGAGGGAGTGCCGCACTGCCGGAGGGTCAGTGCTGAGGGAGTGCCGCATTGTCGGGGTGCCACACTGTTGGAGTGTCAGTGCTGAGGGAGTGCCACACTGTCGGAGGGTCAGTGCTGAGGGAGCGCCGCACTGTAGGACGGTCAGTACTGAGGGAATGTTGCAGTGTCAGAGGGTCAGTGTTGAGGGAGTGGGCACTGTCAGAGGGTCAGTGCTGAGGGAGTGCTGCGCTGTCAGAGGGTCAGTGCTGAGGGAGTGCCACACTGTCGGAGGGTCAGTGCTGAGGGAGTGCCGCATTGTCAGAGGGTCAGTGCTGAGGGAGCACCGCACTGTCAGAGGGTCAGTGCTGAGGGCGTGCCACACTGATGGACGGACAGTGGCACAGTGGACAAGTCAGTGGTCAGGGACGTGAGGGTGTGACTATGAGTGAGGCAGGTAGAGGGATCCAGGAGGTGGTGCTGAAGGAGTCTCAAACCTTGAGCTTGTCAAATAGGTTTGAGGTTCTTGCTTCCTGTGTGGCTGAGTGTGGGGGCTGTAGGGAGGATGAGCAAACTGACCCCAGCACTGTTGTACAGGGAGCCATTCAATGGAAGGGGGGGTGCGGATGTGGTGAGAAACTTAGTTGTAATCAGGGACAATACAGGGGTATAGAGGCTGTTCTCTGTGGCCGGGATCGAGAGTCCCGAGGGATGTGTTGCCTGGCTCGTGCCCTCATTGAGAATGTCTCATCTGGGCTACAGAGGAACATGGAGTGGGAAGGGAAAGATCCAATTGCTGTGGTCCACGTTGGTACCAACAATATCAGTACAAAGAGGAAAAAGGTTCTGCTGAGGGAAAATGATCAGCTCAGGGATAAATTGAAAAGCAGAACCAAAAAGGTAATAATCTCTGGATTACTACCTGAGCCACAGGAAAATTGGCCCAGGGTCAACAAGATGAAAGAAGTAAACATGCGACTCAAAGATTGGTGTGGGAGAAATGGGTTTGAATTCATGGGACATTGGCGCCAGTACTGGGAAGGAGGGAGATGTTCCAATGGGATGGAGTCCACCAGAATCGTACTGGGGCCAGAGTCCTGGTGAATCAGGGCTGTGGATACAGTGTGGGGTGGGTTCATTTGTATAGAAAATTATAAAATCAAAGGTAAAAGAGAAAGTAGGATGACTGGTTAGTGTTGGGGCTGATTGTTACTCAAGGAGTACTAAATAAAGGGAAAGAACAGCATATGTGAATATCGCATTGTACCAAGGAAACAGAAATGTCTAGTGAAACACGAAAATGGAGCAAACCTAAAGGCTTTGTATCTTAGTGTATTCAGAATAAAGTAGATGAACTAATGGTGCAAATTGAGGTAAATCGAGGTCAGAAGGGCTTTAAACTAGTTAAAGTGGGAGTGGGCTCAGCAAGGTTATTAACGTTTCCAGATCAAGTAACAGGACAGAGGGTGTGGAAAGGGTCAGGAACCTAACTTCAGGAACAGTAGATGAGGAGACAACCAGTAGAAGCGGGGCAGTCAACACAGGACTGAGGATGTTGTACTGAAATACACGCAGTGTACAAAACAAGGAAAATGAGCTTGTCGTGCAGATTGAAATTGGCAGATACAATGTTGTGTGTATCACAGACACGTGGCTGCAAGGGTATCAGGGCTGGGAACTAAATATCCAAGGGCACACATCCAATTGAAAGGACAGACAGATGGGTGGGTGGGGGGGTGCAGGTGGTGTTGGGGCGCGGTTGCCTTAGTCAGGAATGAAATTAAATTGATAGCCAAAAGCGATACAGGGTTAGAAGGCATAGAATCAGTGTGGGTGGAGTTGAGGAACCGCAGACAGAAAAAGACCCTGATGGGAGTTTGTGAACAGGCCCCCTAGCAATATTTAGAAAGTGAGGAAGAGAATAAACCATGAGTTAGAAAAGGCATGTAAGAAAGACACGATTACAGTAATCATAGGGGGTTTCAATATGCAGGTGGACAGGAAAAAAATCAGATTTGCTAATGGATCCTAAGAAAAGGGATTGTGAAATGTCTACGAGATGGTTTTGGCAGCAGCTTGTGGTAGACCCCACCAGGGAACAGGCAGTTCTGGATTAGCTGATGTGTAATGAGGCAGACTTGATTAGGGAGCTGAAGGTGAAGGAATTTCTAGAGGGCAGTGACCATATTATGATAGAAATCGCCCTGTAGTTTGAGATATAGAAACTGGAAACTGATATAATGGTATTAAAATTGAATGAAGGTAACCACAAAGACATGAGGGAGGAGCTGGCCTGGGTTCATTGGAAGGGCAGGGAAGACGGTGGACCATCAATGGCAGGAGTTTCTGGGGGAGATTCAGGAGGCACAGCAGAAATTCATCCCAAGGAAGAAGAAACTCACTAAGGAGAGGATGAGGCAGCCATGGATAACAAGGGAAGTCAGGTACAGTATAAAAGCAAAGTGAAAAGCATATAAAGTGGTGAGGGTTAGTGGGAAGCCAGAGAATTGGGAAACCTTTGAAAACTAGCAGAGGATAAAAAGAAGCAATAAGATTGGAGAAAAAGAAATATGAAAGTAAGCTAGCTAGAAGTACAAAAGGACATTGCAAGAGATTTTTTAGTTGTATGAAAAATAAGAAAGGGGCAAGAATGGGCACTGGACCACTGGGAAATGAGGCTGGAGAAGTAGTAATGGGGAACAAAGAAATGGAGGAGGAGCTGAATAGGTACTTTGCATCAGTTTTCACGGGGGAAGACATCAGCAGCAGACCAGAGCTTCAAGAGAGTCAGGGGGCAGAGGTGAGTGTCATGGCCATCACGAGGGAGAAGATGCTGGGGAAGCTGAAAGGTCTGGAGGTGGATAAATTACCTGGACCAGATGGACTATACCCCAGAGTTATGAAGGAGATAGCTGAGGAGGTTGTAGAGGCATTGGTGGTGATTTTACAGAAATCACCGGAGTCATGGAGGGTCCCAGAGGACTAGAAAATGTCCAATGTAACACCTCTCTTTAAGAAGGGAGAGAGGCAGAAGACAGGAAACTGTAGGCCGCTTAGCCTGACCTTCATCATTGGTAAGATTTTAGAATCCATTATTAAGGATGAGATTGCGGAGTATTTGGTAAAATAGGGCTAAATCAGCACAGCTTCATCAAGGGGGGAGGTCATGTCGACAAATTTGTTAGAATTCTTTGAGGAGGTAACAAGCAAGTTTTTATTTATTCAGAAAATTAACTGTGTTTCTGGGTTAATAGTCTAGCAATAGTACAAATTTTGCACTTTGGTAGGCAGAATAGAGACAGCCTATTTTCTAAATGGGAGAAGGCTTTAGAAATCTGAAACACAATGGGATTTAGGAATCAGGATTGTCTTAAGATTAACATGCAGGTTCAGTCGGCAGTTGGGAAGGCAAATGCAATGTTAGTATTCATTTCAAGAGGGCTAGAATACAAGAGCAGGGATATACTGCTGAAGCTGTCTCAGGCTCTGGTCAGACCGCATTTGGAATATTGAAGTTTACAAGAATGATCCCAGGGATAAAGGGTTGATCATATGAGGAGCAGTTGAGGGCTCTGGGTCTATACTCAATGGAGTTTAGAAGGATGAGGGGGAATCTGGTTGAAACTTACAGGATACTGACAGGTCTGGATAGAGTGGACATGGAGAAGATGCTTCTGCTAGTAGCAGAGACTAGGACCCGAGGGCACAGCCTCAGAGTGAAGGGATGTCCATTTAGGACTGAGATAAGGAGGAATGTCTTCAGCCAGAGGATGGTGACTCTGTGGAACTCATTGCGTCAGAGGGCTGTGGAGGTCAAGTCACTGAATGTGTTTAAGACAGAGATAGATATGTTCCTGATTAGTAAAGGGATCGAGGGTTACAGGAGAAGCGAGGAAAATGGGGTTGAGAGGCACATCAACCCCAAAATGATGGAGCAGACTCTATGGGCAGAATGGCCTAATTCTGCTCCTTTATCTTGTGGATTTATGGTCTCATTCAATATCACTTAAACAGTTGCCATTTGGCCACTGCGCATCCCACATTACAACTGCAACTTACAATTTCAACAGGAGTTCATTGATTGTAACACACGTTGGGATTTCCTGAGGTTGTTAATGGTGATACAGAAATATAAATTCTCATTTGTTTTCCACACTTCCTCACAGCCAGTTTAAGGAGGTTCCTCTGTTGTAATTCCTCATCTTTCCATACACATAGGTGCTCGTCATTTCACCCACCTCTGTGGATGGCATTTGCAATCGATATGTTTGTACGCAGCAACTTTGATGTGAAGGGACTGTAGAAAATTGAGGATGCATGTGGGCAGCAATGATAATCCCTGAACCGACATTAGAGATACATTGATTCATTCATCCAGGCATTATTTGCACCCTGTTTGAACAAATGTCAGCCCAATAATATTGTGCAGTTGTCAGAGGGAGATACATACATCAACATGGTCAGGATAGACCACTAGCCATATTAATAACTCATTTATTAATTACATTTGATTACCAAAGAGTGCAGGAGCTGGATCGCAGAGACTCAGCCCCTAAACAGATCTGTGCCTTCCCCGACAGGAAACCGGACAGAACGGTTTCAAAAGGCACCGTTATATCATTTTAATCAAATAAATCTGTACTCCACTGTAATGAACAACTGAAAAGAAACTTTGCATAAACATCCTATCTTCTTTCCCAGTGTAGTTTCCTACACGGTTTTCTGTGAATGTTCACCACTTCTGTCTGGAGCTGTTGGCTGGTTTGCCGAGTTGGACTGGTTTTCGTGCAAACTCTCCGTCTCCCCTATAAGTGACATTGTCAGTACAGCGCAGCCTCCGTTGTTCTGCCCCGCTCTGAATTTATATGGTCCGGTCTGTCGTGGTGGGCATGTTCCTGGTTTTGTACCGCAGTGGTGTGCAGACGGGGTCTATTTCAACATGCTCGTTTATGGCGCTGATGGTTGAAAACCAGGAATTCCCACGCTCACCTTTGTTTTGCTTTTCCTAGGACCGTAACTTTGTCCTAGTTAAGCTGATGTCCTTCTATGTTGGAGCGTATTGAAACGAGGGACAGTTGGTCATGTGGTTTTGCTGTGAGTTGGTGTCCATGTATCCTGGTGCTGAGCTTCCTGCCTGTCTGTCCAATGTAGTGTTTCTCACTGCAACACCCCAGAGCTGCGCAAAAACAAAGGGGAACACCTCTGCAAAGTCTTTATGAACAACCAGTAAACTAACAGTTTCATCTGCTCATCCCTGGCAAACAACACCAAGAAGACACAGTGTGCCTCAACACACTGGCCACTCTGCCCTATATTAAAAACATATCAGAACTGACTACAAGACTCGTGTGACACATTGGAATAAGGATAGCACACAAACCAACGGTCAAACTTCGTCAGTTACTCTCAAAGACAGAAGACCCCTTATCTGCAACGAACAGGACAAATGTGAAATACAAAATACCATGAAGCAACTGCATGTAACACAATCCACTGTTACCTCTGCGATAGGCCACAACAAAAAGACACAACACAGCCAGACACACTAGTCACCCGACTGTACATCAGATACAGATCAGAGATGATTACAAGACGACTCAGACTCCCAGGTATCAGGGTAGCCCACAAACCAACAACCACCCTGCGACAGCTACTGACGAATGTAAAGGATCCCATACCCACAACCAATAAACCTAATGTAATATACAAAATATCATGCAAGGACTGTGAGAAACATTACACAGGCCAAACTGGAAGAAAACTGACATTAAGGATACACGGCCACCAACGAGCCACCAAGAGACACAACCAATTCTCACTGATCTCAATACACATGGACAAAGAAGGACATGAGATCGACTGGGACAACACATCCATAATAGCACGAGCCAAACAGAGACATACCAGGGAATTCCTGGAGCCCTGGCATTCCAACCAGAACTCCATCAACAAACACATGGACCTGATATACAAACCACTGATAAACAGAATCATAAGTAATGCCAACCACCCCAGCAAATCGGAGGCATATAAATAACAAGCGGGACAGAACGCCAACACTTCACTGGAGGCACATTGACGATATTACCTAGCAAGGTGACAAAACGTCTGCAACCAAACCCATCGACTCGGCTAGCAAGCCTACAACCTCATCCTCAACCCGAGCTACAAATCTTCCCAAAAACTTTAAGCTCACCAAATTACAGAAGAGGTGCTCTCACCAATATCTGTACATTAACCAATATGACAATGAGGTTTGGATGTATGATCAAGGGGGAGTTTCAAACCTCATTATACAGGAAAGCAACCCACACTAACCCAATCCTCAACCTCCATAGCAAACATCCCAACATCCACAAACAAAGCCGTGTTAGGGCACTATTTAAGTGGGCCACCAGTCACTGCAACATGCCAGCACTGTGCAGGAAAGTGGAAGAGCACCTACACAAAATCTTCGTTCTGAATGGATAGCCCCACAACTCCATCCACAGGCACCCACTAAATCGACAACACCAAGAGGACACAGTACGACCTAACACACTGGCCACACTGCCCTACATCGAGAACAAATCAGAACTGACAATTAGAGTCCTAAGACCACTAGGAATCATGGTAGCACATAGCCCACAGCTGGGTAACAGACTCCATTCCCACAACAGGCAGAACCAACATAGTTTACAAAATACCATGCAACGATTGCCACAAATATTACATCAAACAGACAGGAAGGAAACTAGCCATCAGAATACATAAACATCAGCTAGCAGCAAAACAACATGATGAACTCTCCTTAATATCTGTACACTCAGACAATGAAGGCCATCAGTTTAACTGGGACAAGGTAACCATAGTAGCCCAAGCCAAACATAGACATGCACGGAATTCCTAGAGGCATGGCTCTCAACCCATAATGCGATCAACAAACACAGAATTGGACCCCATATACAAACCCATACAGATCAAAACTAGAAATGACACCACTCACCATAACGGACCAGAGTGTATAAATTCTAAACAGTGTAGAACAACATGGCTTCATCGAAGCCTCCATTGATGATGTCACTTAGCATGGGGACGAAATGTCTGAACAAGAACAAGTCAGCTCGGCGAGCAAGTCACCAACCTCACCCACAACCCGAGCTACAGATCTTTGCTAAAACCTTAAGTTCTGAGGAAGGGTTACCGGACCTGAAAGTTAACTCTGATTTCTCTTCACAGATTCTGCCAGAACTGCTGAGCTTTTCCAGCAACTCATGTTTTTGCTGCTCAAAAGATAATTCAGAAGGGCTTTGAGGTAGCTTAGCAGGGATTTAATCAAACAAATACCGGTTTTTTCCCCCAAGAGTAAAATGGAAAACTCTTGCTGTTTTGACAGCACCATGAATTCTTCCAGGTTAATTATAATTTCAGCGCAGGAAGTGCGTGAGACAAGTGAGAGATGGACTGGCAAAATAACCAGGGGTGAAGTAACAAAATTATTTTTGGATTATACAGAGGAGCAAGAACATAGGAATGGGAGGAGGCCATTCAGCCCCTGTTCCTGTACTGTCATTCAGGAAGTTGACAATTAATCTGTGACGTCTAGATATGGAACAGTAGATAATGCACAAGTGGTTGAAAGGCCTGCACCTGGTTCTAAATCCCCATCTTCCTCATTTTGTAAACTTATATTTGTCTCATATTTTCACTTTATTGATTCATGGAATATAGACATCACTGGCTGACCAGTATTTGTTGCCCATCCCTAGTTGCCCTTGAGAAGGGGGAGACAAAGGCCTAGTGATATCATCACTGGACTGTTAATCCAGAGACATGGATAACTTTCTGGGGACGCAGGTTCGAATCCTGCCATGGCAGATGGTTGAATTTGAATTCAATGAAATATCTGGAATTAAGAATCTAATGATGACCGTGGATCCATTGTTGATTGTCGGAAAAACACATCTGGTTCACTAATGTCCTTTCGGGAATGAAACTGTCATCCTTACCTGGTCTGGGCTACATGTGACTCGAGACCCACAGCAATGTGGTTGACTCTTAACTGCCGTCTGGGCAATTAGGGATGGGCAATAAATGCTCCCTAGCCAGTGACACCATCGTCCCTTGAAAGAAATAATAAAAAGAAAGGTAGTGATGAACTGCCCTCTTTAACGACTGCAGTCCCTGAGCTGTAGGTTGACCATTTTGACCCAGTGACAGTGAAGGAACTGCGATATATTTCCAAGTCAGGATGGTGAGCGGCTTGGAGGGGAGCTTGCAGGGGGTGGTGTTCCCATGTATCTGCTGCCCTTATACTTCTAAATGGAAGTGGTCGTGGGTTTGGGAGGTGCTGCCTGAGGATCTTTGGTGAATTTCTGCAGTGCATCTTGTAGTCAGTACACACTGCTGCGACTGAGCGTCAGTGGTGGAGGGAGTGGATGCTTGTGGATGTGGTGGCAATCAAGCGACTGCTTTGTGCTGGATGTCATTAAGTTTATTGAGTGTTGTATCTCTCAATATATTTGATTAATTAACACTGATCAATGCCAATTTTAAAATGGATTAATCTGCCAACACCCACCATCAGTCAAAGTCAGTTTCAAATTTTGTGTACTGAGTTAATATAATTTTTCTTGATGTCAATAGTAACATCTGAAGGAAAATTGAATAAAGATTTGAAAAGGAACATTTTACCAGCACATGGGGATAAATGTCACTTTCAAAGATTCCGACAGGAAAGGTGAGCTAAATCGCCTCTTGCTTTGCTGGTGGAGTCTTTGATAAACTGGGAACGAGGATCCTCATTGCAGGGAGTATTTTAACCAGCAGATGGCAGCAATGTCTAAGGATCAGACTGAGTTGCTGCACGAAGTTCTGAATCCAATGTAATGGTTTTCCCCCTGAAGAATTTGTATTCCAAAGTGATACAGCGAAGTGAACATTTGCATAGTCAGTGCTGGAATGATATAGCAGTATTGACAATTTCATGTAGTGCTGCATCACAGCATGGCAAGGGTGACCAACCACAATGCAAGGTAAGCCCCCATTCTGTACTGTGTTTCAATTCCCTCGGTGATGGATTTAGCAGATTGTGGGTGCAGCCTTCACAACAAATTGCGCCTGGTCAGGTGCTTGTCCAATTCAAATACTCACATATCCTGTGACAGTATATGGTCCAGAATAGGGATAGGAATAAGGGCCAGGCCATCAGCACTCATAGAGTCATACAGTATGGAAACACACCCTTTAGTCCAACCAGCCCATGCCGAGCATAATCACAAACGAAACTAGTCCTGCCTGCACTTGACCCATTTCCCCCCAAACACTTCTTATTCATGTTCTGATCTAAGTGTCTCTTAAACGCTGCAACGGTACCTGCATCCATCACTTCGTCTGGAAGTTCATTCCATACATGAACCACTCTCTGTGTAAACAAATTGCCCCTCATGTCTTTTTTAAATCTTTCTCCTCTCACACCTGCCATTCACTTTATCTATACCCCTCATGACTTTATTAACCTCTAGAAGGTCACCCCTCAACCTCCTACACTCCAGTGAAGGAAGTCCCAGTCTATCCAGCCTCCTCCCTGTAACTCAAACCCAGCTATTGACATGCAACTCAGCAACATTTGAAATTCAGGCAGGTGCAGCAGTATGAAAGTGTACTATTTGCCACCCCAATGCTCATTAAACATGACTGAAAACATTAGAAGTGGTGCATGCAAATGCAGCTTTAATGATTAACCATGTGACAGCTCTTAATTACTCCAGTACGACCTCTCTGGCATTGAAAATTAACTCCCAAAACATCGAGATTTGTCACTTCAGCTTTTCATAAATGTTGGAGATTTTCAAAGGTGTAGAACATTTTTGTTTGCTTTCTCTTCATATACCGTTTTTCATAGAATCCCTACAGTGTGGAAACAGGCCCTTCGGCCCAACTAGTCCACACTGACACACAGAGCATCCCACCCAGACCTATCCCCCTAATTTACACATGCCTGAACACTACGGGGAATTTAGCATGCCCAATCCACCTAGCCTGCACATCTTCAGACTATGGGAGGAAACCGGAACACCCAGAGGAAACCCATGCAGACACAGGGAGAATGTGCAAACTCCACACAGACAGTCACCCGAGGGTGGGATCAAACCCGGCTCCCTGGCACTGTGAGGCTGCAGTGCTAACCGCTGAGCCACCATGCTGCCAATAATTTGCTCTCTCCTTCAATTGCATCTTTCTTTTCACATGTTGTTTTGTTTTTTATACCTCACTTCACTAAATTCAATAGTTGAACTGACACTTCCTCTGGCCAGGATTTTTCCGATGTCGATGCTTCCCTTCCAGACAGTGGATAGCTGAGTTGCTGTCAATACAGGCTAGCGTACAGATTATGGGCTGAAGGACCCCTTTCAGTATTGTAAAACTCTCTATATAATGTCCCAATAAGCATTCATGTGAGGGAGATGGGACTTTCACCCCTCACTCAGGAAGAAATCCCACCTCAGAGCACCGCTAACAAATCAGATTGATGGCAAGTTAGCAACTCTCAAACCTCCCCTGGGGTCGGGACGGGGTTCAAATTCATCACTGGTTGATCAAATCACTATAGCAAAGTTCCATCACAGGGGCATCCAATCCTGGAAAGGCCATCCTCATTGCTGGAGCAATCAAAACCTGCGAGGAACTGCTCACCATATCAGAGGCTGCTGATAGGCTCATATGACCAGTTAAAATGAAAAACAAAACGATCTAAGGCAATGAAACAAACCAGATGCAAAATATACCCAGCAGCAGAACAGATGGGTAATGGGTGATGGGCATCTTTGTGACGACAACCCCTGTTTTTGTAGGCCTCAGGACAATGCCCTCTGTTCTCTATTGCATCCACTAATCATTTGGAAAAAATGCCGGGTAAGCCAGATTCTTTTTGAAAATCACTCATGGGAGGTGGGCTTTCACTGGTTAGGCAGCTTTGATTTCCCATCCCTAGTTGCCCGAGGAGGTGGTAGTGAGCTGTCTCCTTTAACCACTGGAGTCCATATGCTGTAGCGAGACTCACAGGTCAAAAAAGTATAGTTATTAGGGCAAATTCCGAGCTTTCAGTTATTGATACCCAGAGAAAATGTTGAACCAGAAGGGGAGTCCAGATATACAAATATACAAATTAACACATAGGCAAACAAGGAACAAGAGTAGACATTCAGCCCATCGAGCCTGCTCCCCCATTTCAATAAGAACATAAGAGCTAGCAGCCGGAATAGTCAATTCTGACCCTCGAGCCTGTTCCACCATCCACACCATCATGGCTGATCTCATCTCGCCCTCAATGGCAATCCCACCTCAGCAATGAAAAATAATCTGGAATTAAGAGTCTAATGGTGACCATGAATCCATCGTCAATTGTCAAAAAATCCATTTGGTTCACTAATGTCCTTTAGGGAAGGAAACTGCCATCCTTACCTGGTCTGTCCAACATTTGACTCCGGACCCACAGCAATGTGACTGACTCTTAACTGCGGGATGGGCAATTTTTAAAAAATTTTTGAGATGTGGGTGTCACTGGCCAGCCACCATTTATTGCCCATCCCTAGTTGCCCCTTGAGAAGGTGGGGGTGAGCTGCCTTCTTGAACTGCTGCAGTCCATGTGCTGTGGGTTGACCCACAATGCCATTAGGGAGGGAATTCCAGGATTTTGACCCAGCAACACTGAAGGAACGATATATTTCCAAGTCAGGATGGTGAGTGGCTTGGAGGGGAACATGGAGATGGTGGTGTTCCCACATATTCGCTGCCCTTGTCCTTCTAGATGGAAGTGGTCGTGGGTTTGGAAGGTGCTGTCTGAGGATCTTTGGTGAATTTCTGCAGTGCATCTTGTAGATAGTACACGCTGCTGCTACTGAGCATTGGTGGTGGAGGGAGTGGATGTTTGTGGATGTGGTGCCAATCAAGTGGGCTGCTTTATCCTGGATAGTGTCAAGCTTCTCGAGTGTTGTTGGGGCTGCTCCCATCCAGGCAAGTGGGGAGTATTCCATCACATTTCTGACTTGTGCCTTGCAGATGTTGGACAGGCTTTGAGGAGTCAGGAGGTGAGTTACTTGCCACAGTATTCCCAGCTTCTGGCCTGCTCTTGTAGCCGCTGTGTTTATGTGGTGAGTCCACTTGAGTTTCTGGTCAATGGTAACCCCCAGGATGTTGATAGTGGGGGGATTCAGTGATAGTAACATCATTGAATTCGAAGGCCTAGTGGTTAGATTGTCTCTTCTTGGTGACAGTTATAGCCTGGCATTTGTGTAGCATGAATGTTATTTGCCAGCCCAAGCCTGGATATTGTCCAGATCTTGTTACATTTGAACATGGACTGCTTCAGTATCTGAGGAGTCTCGAATGGTGCTGAACACTGTGCAATCACCGACGATCATCCCCACTTCTGACCTTATGATGGAGGAGTTCATTGATGAAGTAACTGAAGATTGGGCCGAGGACACTACCCTGAGGAACTCCTGCAGGGATGTCCTGGAGCTGAGGTGATTGACCTCCAACAACCGCAACCTTCTTCCTATGTGTCAGGTATGACTCCAACCCCCCGATACCCATTGATTCCAGTTTTGCTCGGGCTCCTTGATGCCACATTCGGTCGAATGCAGCCTTGATGTCAAAGGCTGTCATTCTCATCTCACCTCTGGAATTCAGCTCTTTTGTCCATGTTTGAACCAAGGCTGTAATGAGACCAGGAGCTGAGTGGCCCTGGCGGAATCCAAACTGGGCATCACTGAGCAGGTTATTGCTGAGCAGGTGCTGCTTGATAGCACTGTTACTGACACCTTCCATCACTTTACTGATGATCAAGAGTAGACTGATGGGGCGGTAATTGGCCGCGTTGGATTTGTCCTGCTTTTAATGTACAGGACATACTTGGGCAATTTTCCGCATTGCCGGGTAGATACCAGTGTTGTAACTGTAGTGGAACAGCTTGGCTCGGGGAATGGCAAGTCCTGGAGCACAGGTCTTCAGTACTATTGCCGGAATGATGTCAGGGCCAGTAGCCTTTGCAGTATCCAGTGTCTCCAACCGTTTCTTGATACGATATGGAGTGAATCGAATTGTCTGAAGAGTGGTATCTGTGAAGCTGGGGACCACTGGAGGAGGCTGAGATGGATCATCCACTTGGCACTTCTGGCTGAAGATTGCTGCAAATGCTTCAGCCTTATCTTCAGCACTGATGTGCTGGGCTCTTCCATCATTGAGGATGGGGATATTTGTGGAGCCTCCTCCTCCAGTGAATTGTTTAATTGTCCACCACCATTCACAACAGGATGTGGCAGGACTGCAGAGCTTAGATCTGATAAGGTTCCCCATGGTAGGCTGATGGAGAAAGTGAAGTCACATGGGGTCCAGGGTGTACTAGCTAGATGGTTAGGACTTTGGTTCAACCACATTTGGAATACTGTGTACAGTTCTGGTCGCCACATTACCAAAAGGATGTGGATGCTTTGGAGAGGGTGCAGAGGAGGTTCACCAGGATGTTGCCTGGTATGGAGGACGCTAGCTATGAAGAGAGGTTGAGTAGATTAGGATTATTTTCATTAGAAAGACGGAGGTTGAGGGGGGACCTGATTGAGATCTACAAAATCATAAGAGGTATAGACAGGGTGGATAGCAAGAAGCTTTTTCCCAGAGTGGGGGACTCAATTACTAGGGGTCACGATTTCAAGGTGAGAGGGGAAAAGTTTAAGGGAGATATGCGTGGAAAGTTCTTTATGCAGAGGGTGGTGGGTGCCTGGAACGCGTTGCCAGCGGAGGTGGTAGAGACAGGCACGATAGCGTCATTTAAGATGTATCTAGACAGATACATGAATGGGCAGCGAGCAGAGGGATACAGATCCTTGGAAAATAGGCGACAGGTTTGATAGAAGACCTGGATCAGCTCAGGCTTTGAGGGTCGTAGGGCCTGTTCCTGGGCTGTAATTTTCTTTGTTCTTTGTTCTTTGATCCATTGGTTGTGGGATCGCTTAGCTCTGTCTATCACTTGCTGCTTTCGCTGTTTGGTGTGCAAGTAGTCTTGTTTGGTGGCTTCACCAGGTTGAGACGTCATCTTCAGATATGCCTGGTGCTGCTCCTGGCATGACCTCCTGCACTCTCCAGTGAACCAGGGTTGATCACCCAGCTTGATGGTAATGGTTGAGTGGGGGATATACCAGACCATGAGGTTACAGATTGTGCTGGAGTACAATTCTACTGCTGTTGATGGCCCACAGCGCCTCATGGATGCCCAGTATTCAGTTGCTCGATCTGTGCAAAGTCTGTCCCATTTAACACAGTGACAGTGTCACACAACACGATGGAGGTTGTTCTCAATGTGAAGGCGGGACTTTGTCTCCACAAGGACTGTGTGATAATCACTCTTACCGATACTGTCATAGACAGATGCAACAGCAGCTGGCAGATTGGTAAAGATGAGGTCAAGTATGTTTTTCCCTCTTGTTGGTTCCCTCACCACCTGCCGCAGACCCAGTCTAGCAGCTATGTCCTTTAGGACCCGACCAGCTCGATCAGTAGTACAGCTGCTGAGCCACTCTGTGGTGGACACTGAAATCCCCCACCCAGAGTACATTTTGTGCCCTTGCCATCCTCAGCGCTTCCTCCAACTGTTGTTCAACATTGAGGAGTACTGATTCATCAGCTGAGGGAGAACGGTATGCAGTCATCAGTAGGAGATTTCCTTACCAGCCATGAGACTTCGTGGGGTCCGGAGTCAATGCTGAGGACTCCCAGGGCAGCGCTCTCCCCACTGTAAACCGCTGTGCCGCCCCCTCTGCTGGGTCTGTCCTGCTGGTGGGATAGGACATATCCAGGGATGGTGATGGTAGTGTCTGGGACATCATCATACTCACAGAATCATACCTTTGAGACAATGTCAGGCTGTTGCTTGACTCATCTGTGAGACAGCTCTCCCACTTTTGACACTAATCCCTAGATGTTAGTGAAGGGGACTTTTCAGGGTCGACAGGGCTGTTTCTGCCACTGTCTTTTCCAGTGCCTAGGTCGATACGAGGTGATCTATCCAGTTTCATTTCTTTGAGTCTTTGTAGCGATCAGTACAACTGAATGGCTTGCTAGGCCACTTCAGGGGGCAATCGAAAGTCAACCATTGCTGTGGGTTTGGAGTCACATGTAGGCCAGACCAGGTAAGGATGGCAATTTCCTTCCCTGAAGGATATTAGTGAACCAGATGGGTTTTTCCCAACAATTGGCAATGCTTTCACTGTCTGCCGTGGTGGGATTCAAACCTGGGTCCCCTAAACATTAGCTGAGTTTCTGGATTAATAGCCCTAGTGATAATTCCACTAGGCCATCGCCTACCCAGGGATGGGCAATAACTACTGGCTTAGCCAGAGGTGCCCTCATCCCATGAATGAATAAAAACAAAACTCCACTTTCCTGCCCATTTGCCACAACCCTTCAACTCATTAAAAAGCCATATCCTCCTTAAATTTACTTAAGTTTCCAGCATTGACCGCACTCTGGGGGAATGAATTCCACGGATTCATGACCCTTTGAGAGAAGTAATTTCTCCTCATCTCTGTCTTAAGTCTGTTCCCCTTGTCCTAAACCTGTGACCTCTTGTTCTAGATTGCCCCACACGAGGAAATATCTTTTCTACGTCTACTTTGTCAATCCTCTCTGGCACCTTATGGACCTCAATTAGATCTCCTCTCATTCTTCTAAACTCCGGAGAGTATAAGCCTGAACTGCTCAATCTGTCTTCATAAGACAAACCCATCACTTGCAGAATCACTCTTGTGAACAGTCTCTGAATTGCCTCTAGTACAACCACATCCTTCCTCAAGTAAGGGGACAAACACTGTACACAATAATCCACGTGCAGTCTCACTAATGCCTTGTACAGTTACAGCAACAGCTCCCTACTTTTATACGCTGCTCCTTTCACAATAGATGTCAATATTTATCGAAAAGGAATGACTTCCCTCCCTTCCCTCAGCCTCAGATACCCCGGCCCCGGTCTCTGACTCCTGGCCTCCGAAGCAAGGTCAGCTGGAGCGGGGATGCCAATGGCCATTGGCCTTGTGCAGACCATGATGGTAGTCAGTGGTCAGACCACGTGGAGGACCCTTGTGTTGGTCTGCTGTGGAGAGTCCTCGGAGAGATACTGCGATGTTTGTCCGTTTAACTTTGCTTCTTGTTTATCTGACCTATGGTTATACTGTGTATGGTTGTAATGTAATTTCTTTTTCTTCATTTCTCTGTTCTGTAACTAAGGATCGTACCCCTCTGTACCTAAGACAGCACTGTAAGTGGTGGCCAATAAACTTTTCACTGTAGTCGTTCGATTACATCTGTCAATAAAGCTAATTCAATTCAATTCAATTCAATTCAATTCATTTCAATTTAGGAAGACATGGTAGAATAAGGAGGTGAAGAATGAGAGGAAGACTGGAAAGAGGGAGCCAGGGTACATGGGAGAGAATTCAAAGGTGGGAAATGGTAACAGCAGACATTGTTAAATGATGTTTTTCAAAAAAAATTACATCTTATTTACGCAGGGGAATATTACAGCAATAAACTGACGCCTGGTGTCTCAGTAATTTTATTCTTGTTTTGAAGGGATTTGATTTCAGACTGCTAGGAAACAAAGGAGATTTAGGGTTAACTACAGATTAACCATGTCACTCTATCAGTATCCCCAGCGTTCACAAGGAAAAGCTGATATAAAATCTACCCCCACCCCCACCAGCCCCCAGCGTTCCCCACTCCTCCTCCCCAGTGGTAGTTAATCCAGATGACATGCACCAATGCAGAACTTGCAATTCTCAATGCAGCATAGTGCAAGGCAGTGGATCCCAGGAAACTGGGCCAAAGCCAGCAGGGTCTGAGCTTACAACCTTTATCCGTGTCCCTTCAAACACATTGAATCGCATTGGTTGCTGATTTCAATCATTCGTGAACTGTGCATTCCATTAATTTCTCTTCAACGTGGAAGAATAACTGAGGTACATTTCAATAATGACTGAATTATAGGGTATGGAATTTAGCCTAAGAGTTACAATGGATCATGAACTGTCCCTCATGTTTCGCTTAAACAGATTAAGCAGGAAGTGTGATTAGATAAGTAGATGAAATATTCAGAGGTTCCAGGACAGGGGAATTTCAATAACTTTGTCACACACCCAAATATCCGGCAGCACTTTCAAACACACACCAGAAATACAGTTTCTCACATCACAATTCCTTTCTCACTATGTCAGCCTTCCGATGTATACTTCTACAAAAATGTCGTTAAGGTAGCAGGATAGGGGAAAGACTCATTAATAAAGCATGAAGTATCTTTGACTTTATTAACAAGGGCGGGGAACACAAGAGCAAGGGGGTGATATAGAACTGGAATAAGGCAAGGTTCTCATAACAATTAAAGTATTTCACCTAGCTCAGGTACTGCACTTCAGGAAGGACGTGAAGGCTTTGTAGGGCGTGCAGGAGAGGTTTAAGAGAATGGCTCCAGTGAGGAGGAAATTTAGTTTTGAGGATAGATTGTAGAGGTTGGAACTTGGAGAAGTGAAGCCTGAGCAGACATTTGACTGAGGTTTTTGAAATTATGAGAAGTCTGGACAGAGGCAAAATAGGAGGTTATTCTCTCTTGTGAAGGGATGCAGAATGAGAGGCCAGTATATTTAGAAAACGAAACAAAAGTGACATGAGGAAGATCCTTTTCACACAGAGAGTGTTTAGGGTTTGAATGTGCTGGCCAAGAGATCATTGGAACTAGGTTTAATTGAGACATTCTAAAGATACCTAGACTGAAAAAGAAGAATCTGAAAAATTACAGGGTGTAGGTAGGAGCAATGTACTGTGTTACATTTGGAATGTGGCTCATTTGGAGATTTGGAACAGGCACTATGGGCCAAATAGCCTCCTTCTGGACCACAAAACTTCAAATTTATCACAATATGACATTAATCATAGTCAGGATGTTTTTATCTGCAGCCCAAAGATCATTAGACCATAAGGTACAGGAGCACAAGTAGGTCATTCAAACCATGAAATCTGCTTCACCAACAAAGATACGAATTGCTGGAGAAACTCAGCATGCCTGTCAGTATCTGTGGAGAGAGAAAAACAGAGTTAACTGTCGGGTCTAGTAACCCTTCTTCTGAAGTGATAGTAGCTGGGAAAAGGTTGGTATATCTGCTGAAGATAGTGGGTGGGGAGGGAGGGGAAGTAAGTGGTTGGGTGGAGATGGATTGCAGAGAGACACAGAGAGAGAGAAAGACAATTAGGCAGACAAAGGGTAGGATGATAGTAAATTGGGAATGGTGTAAAACTGATAACGGGGATCATTCGCAGTTGTGCAGTAAACAGCCTTACGAGGATGAGCGATCTCTTTCTGTGCTGTATGACTCTCTGATTCCATGACTCTATGTGATTAAGGTGTTCAGCTCTATAATTATTGAAGTAGATATCGGGTCCTGAAAGCTGTAGGGTGCCCAAGTAGAAACTGCAGCAAGCAAGAAACTGAAATCTGTTCCATTCCCCAATTAGATCATGATAGATCTGATCATCTTCAACTCCAATTTCCTGCCTTTTCCCCATAACTCTTGATTCCCTGATTAAAATTCCGTCTATCTCAGCCTTGAATATACTTAATGAATCAGTCTCAACAGCCCCGCTGATGTAAAGGATTTCACAGATCTACTCACCTCTGAGAGAAGAAATTCCTCTGCTTAGTGTCATAGAGTAATACAGCATGGAAACAGGTCCTTTGGCCCAAACTGGTCTGTGCTGACCATGCTGCCCACTCAGCTAGTTTTAATTGCCTGCAATTCCCTATCCTTCTAAACCCTTCCCATCCAGGTACCCATGCAAATGTTTTTTAAGTGTTGCTATTGTACCTGCCCCAACCACTTTCTCTGGCAAAGCCATTCCATATATGCACCACTCTCTGTGTGAAGAAGTTTATCCTCAGGTCCTTCTTAAATCTTTCCTCAACTTACACCTAGTTTTCTATTCCCCATCCCTGTGAAAAAGTGTAGATGCATTCATCCCATATATGGCCCTCGTGATTTTGTACACCTTAATAAGTTCACCCCTCATTCTTCTACGTTCCAAGGAATAAAGCCCTCTCCTGGCCAACCTCTCCCTATAACTCAGGCCTACTAATCTTGGCAGCATCATTATTAATCTTCTTTGCACACTTTCCAGTTTAACGATATCTTTCCTATAACAGGGTGACCAAGACGGTACACAATCTCTGTCTTAAATGTGCAACCCCTTATTCAGAGATTTAGACTTTTGGTCCTAGACTCTCCCGTGAGGAGAAATGACCTTTCTCCATTGACCCTGTCAAGTCCCTCACAATGCTGTATGTTCCAATACAGTTGCCTCTCATTCTTCTATATTCCAATGATTACAGGCTATTCAACCTGTCCTCATAAGACAGTCCCTCCCTACCCAGGAACTACCTAGTGAACCTTCTCTGGACTGTTTTCAATGCCAGTATTTCTTTCCATAGGTAAGTTACCCATAACTGATCACAGTATTCTAAATGTGGTTAGACTAGTGCCTCGTATACTCCTAGCAAAGCCTCCCTACTTGTAAACTCCATTCCCTTTGAAACAAAGACCAACATTCCATTTGTCTTTTCTGTTACCCAGTGAACTTGGATGTTAGATAACAAGATGTAGAGCTGGATGAATACAGCAGGCCAAGCAGCATCAGAGGAGCAGAAAAGCTGATGTTTTGGATCTGGACCCTTCTTCAGAAAGTCCTGAAACGTCAGCTTTCCTGCTCCTCTGATGCTGCTCGGCCTGCTGTGTTCATCCAGCTCTACACCTTGTTATCTCAGATTCTCCAGCATTGGCAGTTCCTACTATCTCTGCACTTGGATGTTAGCTTTTCTGGTTCTTGGACAAGGATTTTCCAATCCCTCTGTTTTGTGGTTTTCTGCTGTCTTTCTCCATTTAAATATGAAAGGATTAAATTACAATGGAATATTACAAAACAAGTTTTGACTTTTCTGGAATTTAGGTTAACAGTCATTTAGCCACGAGTTCCTGAGATTTAAAGGTGAATTCACAGATTCAATGGAGAGGAACTATTGCTAGAGGTTCGGAAGTTGGGAATTAAAAATGAGAGGCAACTTGCCCACACACAAAAAAAACGCGATGTTTAATTACTTAACAACTTTAAAACTGAGGCTGATAGATTTTTCTTTATGCTTGTTGCTATGGGATGTGGGGAAAAGATGTGTGTAAAAAGAGAAGACATGTGCATGGAATGATGTTCCAGTTCCACTATAATCTCATCGAGACATGGAGAGGGTACAGAGTGTCTTATTCTCATTTTCTCTCCATACACTTTGATGCCTTTAAAATCTAAACATTTATCAATCCCTTTCTTAGAGATACTCTGTGACCCAGTCTCCATAACTATCTGCGATTGTGAAATCCACAGGTTGAGCAGCCTCTGAGTGAGGGAATGTTTCCTCATCTCAATCCTCAATGGTCTACCCTGTATCCTGACACTGTGTCCCCTGGTTCCAGAACCAACCCCCACCACACCCCTCCCCCACCAACAACCAGGGGGAAACATCCTCCCTGAATCTCGTCTATCCAGCCTTGTTAGAATTTTAAATGTTTCAATGAACTCAAATTGTTAACTCTGTTTCTCTCTCCACAGATGCTGCCAGACCTGCTGAGTTTCTCCAGTCCTTGCAGTTTTTTTTGTCTGCATTAACACTATTTTGGAGAAGAGTGTTCTTCTGGGGAATTGTTAAATATCTATTTTGTCAATCAGCACGACGAAAGGAATCTGTACATTATCATATCGTCGTTTATGGGATCTTGCTGTGTTCAAATTGGCTGCATGTCTCTTACATTACAACTGTGACCACACCTCAAAAGTACTTTATTGCCTGTGTAGCACTTGAGGTGTTCTGATCTCATTAAGGGTGTTTTATGAATGTAATGTTCTTTTGTTGGGTTAGGACAAGCTATGAGAGTCATTACCTATGCATGCACCAAACATCTGCTAGCCATTAATCACAAACACTTTTTAATTACAGTGAAAAACGATTCACTGTTGTGGAATTATTTAATGATACATTCAGTTACTGAAAACCAGAACCAAAGAGCAGCAAGACAGAGCTCTAATTGAGTATTAGATCTGTCATGTGTTTCCGAACAAAATCATTATGACATTTGCAGCATCTTCATTTTCAGCTCAGAGTAATTAGCTTTAAGACAATCTGAACTTATTTATTAAACTACTGAGATTGCATGGGCAAGCTGAATGTAATTATGGAAAATGAATTATGTCATCAGCAGGGGAGAAAATGATCTTATTGTTCAGCCAGGCCTTTGCAAAGATAGAAAACAGGATCGGAAGTAACATTTGACTCCAAGAAAAAACTGTCTTGTGACCATCAAAGACATAAAGTATCCTCAGAATGAGGGAGAAATTTGTTTGAAAAGCAACCATTTGTAAAATAGCGCCAAAAGGTGAGGTCATCCTGAAACTCAAAATTGACGCCAGGTCATTTGGAGCTGATCTCAGGCAACAATTCTCCAGAAGAAATCTGTAACGCTCTCTCCTGAAATGATGTCGAGGCTGAGGATCAATTGAAAATTGAGAAAAAAAGCACGCAGAAGAACTGCGGATGCTGTAAATGAGAAACAAAAACAGAAATTGTTGGGAAAGCTCAGCAGGTCCGGAAGCACCTGTGGAAAGAAATCAGAGTTAACGTTTCAGGTCCAAGGATCCCAAGATTCACTGGCCCTGAAACATTAACTCTGATTTGTTTCTACAGATGCTGCCAGACCTGCTGAGCTTTTCCAGCAATTGAAAATTGAGGTTGGTCAGATTTTTGGCAAGTTTAATGTAGTCTGTCTAATATATATTTAGCATAATATAGTGTCTATTAATGATTACGGAAGCAAGGGACAGATCAGGCATAATCTAATTGACTGATGGATCGAGCTTGAGGGCCATACCTTGCTGATACGTTTCCAATACATGGGAATAAGCTATTTGGGTTCTGTTTGTACTGAACAAATCAGGTCTGGTTGTACTGAGATACTTATTCAGTATTCCATCCCTGTGCAACTTTTCTTGAAGAAACAGAGTTGAGCCCACCAGCACAGTTCAATCAGTTCAAAATGGTTCTGCTACAAAAGTAAACCGAAAGTGGCTCGCCTGCAATTCTCAAGTCTCATGCTCCTGCTCTCCAGACTATCTGAGCGGCTCACTCAGATTTGGTCTGGGCTCAGACATGTAACGGCTTTACTCTCTCCTGCCTCTGGGAGGAGCTCATCACTTGTTTCAGATTCTAAGTTCGTCTGTGTTTTACACCTAACAGGCTGAGGTAGATGGGCTCTTACTCGGTCAGGGAATCAAGGGTTATGAGGAAAAGACAGGTAAACAGACGTGAGAAGTGTCAGATCAGCCATGATCCTATTGAACAGCAGAGCAATCTTAAGGAGCTGAAAAGCCTCCTCCTGCTCTTATTTCTTACTGTCTCACAGTCCTACAGTCATGTACCACAGATCTATTTACTACCTTTGAGGAGACAATGGCTCTTATCTAGTGTTATCACAGTTAACCCATCTTAAGCTTCTGCTCTCCGTTTTCCTTACATTGTCTCCCTCCTCTCCCACAGCGATGTCATGTTTGTATCGTGTTTACTGTGTGCTTAGTAGAAAGGACTGATTGTCTCCCTTTTACACATTAATTAATGCCAGATTTACATCTCTCTTTCTCTTTCACCAATATTAACAACCCATTTGTCTTTTGTATTGATTCTCAATACCATCCACTACTCGCTCCTCTTCTGTCTCTGTCAAAAGTATAAAAAGGAACCTATTTTCTAACAGTCATGTACCGCAGGAAGTGCTACACCTGCCCCCACACCTCCTCCCTCACCCCAATCCCAGGCCCCAAGAAGACATTCCACATCAGGCAGAGGTTCACCTGCACATCTGCCAATGTGGTATACTGCATCCGCTGTACCCGTTGTGGCTTCCTCTACATCGGGGAAACCAAGCGGAGGCTTGGGGACCGCTTTGCAGAACACCTGCGCTCAGTTCGCAACAAACAACTGCACCTCCCAGTCGCAAACCATTTCAACTCCCCCTCCCATTCCTCAGATGACATGTCCATCCTGGGCCTCCTGCAATGCCACAGTGATGCCACCCGAAGGCTGCAGGAACAGCAAGTCATATTCAGCCTGGGAACCCTGCAGCCCAATGGCATCAATGTGGATTTCACAAGCTTCAAAATCTCCCCTCCCCCAACCGCATCCC
This sequence comes from Ginglymostoma cirratum, assembly GCA_024137785.1. Lineage (NCBI taxonomy): Eukaryota > Metazoa > Chordata > Chondrichthyes > Orectolobiformes > Ginglymostomatidae > Ginglymostoma > Ginglymostoma cirratum. The sequence goes on along the minus strand of JAHRHZ010000016.1, from coordinate 64,134,525 downwards.
AAAACCAGCCCAGC
>JAHRHZ010000016.1:64118112-64134411 GCA_024137785.1 Ginglymostoma cirratum | reverse complement strand
TCCTCTCCTCTATCCATCCTCTATCCGCCTCCCCCTCTCTCCCTATTTATTTCAGAACCCTCTTCCCCTCCCCCATTTCTGATAAAGGGTTTAGGCCCGAAACGTTAAGTTTTCCTGCTCCTTTGATGCTGCTTGGCCTGCTGTGTTCATCCAGCCCCACACCTTGTTATCTCGGATTCTCCAGCATCTGCAGTACCTTTTATCTCTGATACTATTTTCTAGCACCTTTCCATTTTGAAGAAGAGGCAAAGTTGACTTGAAACATCAACTATTTCTCTCTCCGCAGAGACTGCCAGACTTGCTGAATTTCTTTAGCATTCTCTGTTTGTTTCAGATTCTTGCCTTTGCAGTACTTTGTTTTTGTTTAAGATAATGTAACCCATTATCTTCTTGTTTTGTGGTAATCTACATCTTGTTCCTCAAATCTGTGTATCTCATCTGTTGAAGACTTATAGTGACTATAGTGTTGGGGCTAAGGATGATATCTCTAAAGCAGGCCATGAAGGGTTAATCAGACATGATAGTGAGCAATTGAATCAAAGTTGGAAAATACATGAAAATAAGCTGGTGAGAAAAAACAGCCAGTTTTGGCTACTTTGGAGCTAACCGCAGGGACTTGATTGTCTGTGGGAACCATTCTTTTGTGTACTTAACACAGAGCCACTTAGAGATGTTTTCAGCTTGTTTTCTGTCCAGTGGAATGTCTGAAAAAGTACTGAAAGTGCTATGAAATGGTGGTACAACGGTCAACCAGAATAGTGTTAATATCTGGGACTCTGTTCCACTCATTGGACCTTCCCGATTGAACTGAGGTTTGTGAGACTGAGGCCGTGGAGTCTGAGATAGAAGTCTAAGTCCAAGCCGTCTAAAGACCCCCATAGGAAGACCAAAAGTAAGTCTAAGCTAATAGATTCACTTTTTAGTTTCTGTTTTAAGTAGATTAAGCTAATAAATGAGCTATATAATGAAAGGCACACCCTAAATAAAGCGGACCATACGGCAATGGTAGTGTCCCTTCCCCTGTACCCAGGAAGCCTAGACTCAAGACCCACCTGCTCGAGATGTGTGTAATAACAGGTTGATTAGGGGAGAAAAAGGTAAAATGCACATTTTTTCTTGCAATCATTTTGATTAGACTTTAAAGAACCCACTAAGTGCCTTCAGCCTAACAATACAGTGGCTGACCCTGCACCGTTCAATGATAGCAGATCCCGGAGACTAGGATTACAAGAAGAGTTAGAAACAACAAATTTATCCAAAGAAGATCCTAGAATAACCAGTTGCCAGTTATAGGCATCCCCTACACCATTAAATGCTAAATGGAAATACCTGTTAGATTCAACAGTCATCAGGTTGTCATGTGATTGGGATCAGAAATATGCCGGGAAGAAATTGCTAAGTACTGCTCCTGTCCATTAAAGAGATTGAGCATAGGTTTCTGAATGTTGGCTGTGTTTTGGTGAATTAAGATTAGTGTGGATTAATGTAAATAGGCTCCCATAAAGTTTCCGCTAGAATGAAGATGATTGCTGCATCACTCAGACCTGGGAACAACGCTGCTATAATTGATTGGCTAGGTAACACCATAAGACAGAGAAGCAGGAATAGACCATTCAACCCATTGAAATTGCTCATTCAGTGAGATCACGGCTGATCTGACAGCTCTCAACTCAATGTGCCTGCCTTTTCACGATGTCCCTCAATTCCCTTACTGATTTAAAAATCCGCCTCGAATAAACTCAATGACCCGGCCTCAACAGCCCTCAGCAGTAAAGAATTCCACACCTTCACTATACTCTGAGAAAAGAAATTCCTTCTTATTTCTGTCTTAAATGTGCCTTGCCTTAATCTGAGATGATACCCTCTGGTACTGGACTCCTTAATCTCCCCTGTAAAGTCTTCAAAGGATCTTCTACGTTTCAGTCATTCTCAATCTTCTAAAACTACACTGAGTCTACCTACGCAACCTCACCTCATATTGCAGTCCCTCCGTACCTGGGTTCAGCCTATGACCCTTCTCTGGACTGCCTCCAATACCAGTACATCTTTCCTTAGATAAAGGACCCAAAATTGTTCACAGATTTCCAGCTGTGGTCTGACTGGCGCCTTGTATAGTTTTAGCAAAACATCCTTGACTTATACACTCCATTCACGATCAATATCAAGGCAGCATAATTTTAAAAACATGAACAGAAATTGTTAGAAAAGCTGAGCAGGTCTGGCGGCATCCATGGAGAGAAATCAGAGTTAACATTTCAGGTGGAGAGACCCTTCCTCAGAAGCATAATTTTAAGATGAAAGGCATGAGGTTAGAGAGGGTTTGAGGAAAACCTTTTTTTTGCCACCCAGGGGTTGGTAGAGATCTGGAAAATACTGCCTGGGAGGGTAGTTGAGGCAAGAAACCTCACAACCTTTAAAAAGTACTAGGATGAGCACATGAAATGTCATAACATTCAAGGCTATGGATCAAATGCTAGAAAGTATGACTAGTGTTAGATCTAGAATAGTCTCTAGTCAGTGCAGATTCGATGGCTAAAGGGACCTCTTCTGTATTGTATGATTCCATTGGCCTTTTGCAATTCATGAATGAGGAATCCCAAATCCCTCTACGTTGCAAAATCTGCAGTCTTTCTCCAGTTAAGTAATCAACTCCTTTAGTCTTCCTGCCGAAGAGCATGACCTCATCAACAAAAGCAAAAATTGCTGGAAAGGCTCAGCATGTCTGGTAGTGTTTGAGAAGAGAAATCAGAGTTAATGTTTCGGGTCCAGTGACCCTTCTTTAGAACTGTTCTGAACTGATCTCTGTGGCACTCCACTATTTATAGGTTTCCATTCTGAAAATGCCCTCCCCCTCCGACTTATCCCAACTCTCTGCCTTCTATTCATTAGCTAATCCTCCATCCATGCCGGTATTTCACCGCCAAATCCATGGGCTCTCATTTGATTTGATTTATCATTGAGATACAGTGAAAAATATCTTATTTCGTGAAGTCGTCTAAAAGGGTGCTATCTTATCAAATGCTTTCTGAAAATCCAAATATATTACATCCACTGCTTCACCTCTGTCTATCCTGCTTGTTACTTCCTCAAAGAATTGCTGTAATTTTATCAGACATGATTCACCCTTCATGAAGTTGCGATTCCATTGTTTGATCATAATATAAGTTTTCAAATTGCATCATTTTATGATAGACTCTAGCAATTTTCCAATAACAGACATTAAGCTAACTGGCTTGTAGTTCCCTGTAATTATCCTCCACCGACTGCATTTTACCAGGAAAATAATCTGTTTAAATATACTTCAGTTGCTTGGGAAATTAACTCTGCTGTAAATCGTACAATCTCCTCCAGTTCAAGAACTAACCCAACGGGAAATGCTCACTTGGGTTCAAATCCACAGAATCTGGTCTTGGATTGGTTTCACAATCTTTTTGTGAAATTGGTCAGCAGTTATGTGGAGGCTGTGCTGCAGAATGGTTAATCAGAGTACAGACAAGAGAGGGTTTCAAGGGATGTTGAAAAACTGACAATAGAAGGCAAGAATATCTTTTTATGACTCACTGATGTGTGGAGATGGGGAAATAGGAGGGGCACATCAAATACATAGTCCCCTGACTAGACGCCATCCTGTTCTCTCATTTATTCATCCAATGCAATAGTAGTTGCCATAGTCCCACATTCTCATTAGAGAGAGAGAGAGAGAGACAAAGAGAGAGGTGGTTGGTGGTGGTTTAGCCTGAGGATCACCACATCTCAGGCAAACAAAGAGGTCAAGAAAGCAAGATTTTCACGATAACCTCAGTTAGTGCAAGAACTGAACCCATGCTCTTGACATCACTCTGCATTGCAAATCAACCAGCTGGCCAACTGTGCAAATGGACTCACCCACCCAGTATAATGACCACTACAATATTGTACTGCTGTTCCAACACAAGGAGTGCTACATCTAGTTCACTCCCAAACTATTTCCTTTTTTTGAGAAAACGGGTGAATTCCGTCGTGGGTTTACTGGCATTACACATCCTACAATATTTTTCTCCTGCAGAATTAGCCTTTAGTATTTATGAAAATAAATGATTGCAGATTTCGCCCACTCTTGTTGGTCTGTAAATTATAATGTTGATGGATTGTAATATAATGCTCGAGGGACACTGATGATTACTTGTGACATTTGAAACAATAACTGCATGGGATTCTGAGTAAAGAAAGACTTTGAAAGCTGGCAGTGTTTAATGACACATTTCACCGACTGAAAGTCTGGATCAAACAGCAAAAAAGACAAGGCTGTAACCAATGATGTCAGTGACAAAATACTCTGACATTTCTCGATTTCAGCAAGCACTTTGGTTCCGTGGAAACAAATTAGAGATCTGCATTAAGAATGAGCTTAATGGACAATGTCCCCAATTATAGTAAATCCCCAGTTAAAACCTTTGATTCTATCATATTTGTACCACACAGAAGCTCAGTTTGCGGAGTGCAACTCAAACCCATGACCTTAGCCATTTTATGCGATGTTCTGATCTGAAATGCATACCTTGTTGTGTTAATCCAATTCATATGTTTTGCCTGTAAGTAAAACCATGTCTAGCCTTGATCCTCGGGTTCTGCAGTCCTGTCATGAGGGTTGTCTGTGCAGGTTAGAAATGCAGTCAGATTGTGTGAGCAATGTCAAATGGTTTTATTGTTGAGGTGGAAATCAGTTCAGCCTTTGGGGAGTACTCATGTTACATTAGTTTCATTTATCACAGCTTTCCAATGCTCACATTAGGAATAGCAGACTGTGTGTCCTTTGTGACAAGACGGATTTAAACAGTGATGAGAAATTAACTATTCCATATTTGCAGCAGTGAAAAAATTGCTATCTCCTGCTCACATCACCTGTAATTTTTAGACTCTCACATGAGCAGTTGAGATTAAACAGTTGCTTCTGCAAATTACCGACGAAGAGAGATGCCTCATCGCTTCACAGACTTGGTCCAAACGTTCAGCCAACTGCATCTAACAGGAGAGGTGGTGCCTTGTGAGAAAGTACCAGGTCTTGACCAGGTTAGCAACAATATTTGATCAATCACTCTTGTCAACCCCAGCTCATAGGAACAAAAGAACCAGGAGTAGGCTGTCCGGCCCATTGAGCCTGCTCTGCCATTCAATAAGATCATGGCTGATCTGTTCATGGACTCAGCTCCACTTACGTGCTCGCTCACCATAACCCTTAATTCCTCTTGTGTTCAAAAATCTATCCTTGCCTTCACCGGGCAGGGCATTTCACAGATGTACAACCCTTTGGTGAAGACATTCCTCCTCATTAATCCTAAACCTGCTCCCCATTATTTTGAGGGTCTGCCCTCTTGTTCTAGTTTCACACACCAGTGGAAATAACCTTCCTGCTTCTATCTTAACTATACCCTTCATAATTTTATATGTTTCTATAAGATCCCTCCTCAGTGAGTCTCTCAATCATGAAGGAATGTGAGCTCCAGTCTATCTCCAGGAACCTTAGAAATAAAAACCGAGAGAACTGCGCATGCTGTAAATCAGGAACAAAAGCAGAAGTTGCTGGAAAAGCTCAGCAGGTCTGGCAGCATCTGTGACGAGAAGTCAGTTAGCTTTTCGGGTCCGGTGACCCTTCGTCAGAACTGATGGGAGCCAGGAAAATGTCAGTTTATGTGCAGAAGATAGGGTGGGGAGAGGGATAAGGAGTAAATGATAGGTGGGGATAGATTCCAAAATGAGAAGCGCAGCTGGATAGATAAAGGAGTTGATAACAATCAGGCTGCGAGGGTGAATGGCTGTTAATGGGGACTGTTAGTGACTAACAACAGGGGATGTGTAATAGCAGGCTACGTGGTAACAAGGCCTGGTGTGTGGGGTGGGGGGCTGGGACATGGGAGATTTTAGGCCATAAAATTTATTGAACTCGATATTGAGCTCGAAAGGCTGTAGGGTCCCCAAGCGGAAAATGAGGTGCTGTTCTTCCAGCTTGTGCTGAGCTTCATTGGAACACTGCAGCAAGCCGGAGACAGAGATGTTGGCCAGGAACAGGGTGGTGTGTTATAGTGGCAGGCAACTGGAAATTCAGAGATAACAAGGTGTGGAGCTGGGTGAACACAGCAGGCCAAGCAGCATCAGAGGAGCAGGAAGGCTGACGTTTCGGGCCTAGACTCTTCTTCAGAAATGGGGAAGGGGAAGGGGATTCTGAAATAAATAGGGAGAGAGGGGGAGGCAGATAGAGGATGGATAGAGGAGAGGATAGGTGGAGAGGAGACAGACAGGTCAAAGAGGCGGGGATGGAGCCAGTAAAGGTGAGTGTAGGTGGGGAGTTAGGGAGGGGATAGGTCAGTCCAGGGAGGACGGACAGGTCAAGGGGGCGGGAAGAGGCTAGTAGGTAGGAAATGGGGATGGGGCTTGAGGTGGGAGGAGGGGATAGGTGGGAGGAAGGACAGGTTAGGGAGGCAGGGACAAGCTGGGCTGGTTTTGGGATGCGGTTGGGGGAGGGGAGATTTTGAAGCTTGTGAAGTCCACATTGATACCATTGGGCTGCAGGGTTCCCAGGCTGAATATGAGATGCTGTTCCTGCAACCTTCGGGTGGCATCGTTGTGGCACTGCAGGAGGCCCAGGATGGACATGTTGTCCAAGCTCAGGGTCTTTATTGCGAGCGGAATGTAGATGTTCTGCGAAGCAGTCACCCAGTCTACGCTTCATTTCCCCAATGTAGAGGGGACCACATTGTGAGCAGTGAACGCAGTAGACTAGAGCGTGGGAAGTGCAGGTGAAGTGCTGCTGCACCTGTAGGGTATGCTTGGGACCTTCAATACTGGGGAGGGAGGAGGTAAATGGGCAGGTGTTGCACCTTTGCTGGTTGCAGGGGAAGGTACCGTGGGGCTGTGGGAGATGTTGGGGGGGGGAGGTGAAGGAAGAGTGAACCAGGGTGTCCCCCAGGGAACTGTCCCTGCGGAAGGCGGACAAGGGAGGGGAGGGGAATATGTGTCTGGTGGTGACATCCCACTGGCAGTGGTGGAAATGGCATCTGATGATCTTCTGGATGCGGATGCTGGTGGGATCGTTGGTGAGGATAAGGGGAATTCTATCGCTGTTGCAGGAGGGAAGCGGAGGGGTGAAGGTGGAAGTGCCGGAGATGGGTCAGACCTGGTTGAGGGCCCTGTCGACAACTGAGCTGGGGAATCCTCGGTTGAGGAAGAAGGTGGGAATTTCGGAGGCTCCCTTGTCAAAGTTGGCCTTATCTGAACGTATGCAGTAGAGATGGTGGAACTGGGAGAATGGAATGGACTCTTTACAGGAACCTGAGAAATAATCCTGGCTGACACTGTCAGTGCTGTATTTTTCAACTGTTCACTCATTGGATGTGGTTAATGCTGACTGGGCCTCCATTTCTTACCCATTCCTATTTGCCACTTGACTGAATATCTTAGAATCGTAGAGTCAGAGGGATGTACTGCACACAAAGTGCCCCAGAAGTCCAGAATGTCCATGCCAGTCAAAAACAACCACCTAACTATTCTAATCCCATTTCCACCTTGGCATTGCAATTGCACATCTAAATACTTCTTCAATGTTACAAGAGTTCCTGCCTCTCCCACCGTTACAGGCAATGAGTTCCAGTCTGGGTGAAAACAATTTCCCCTCTCAACCTCCTGCCCTTAGCTTTAAAACTATGCTACTTGGTCATTGATCCCACCATCAAGGGGAAAGGTTTCTTCCTGTCTATACTATCTATGCTCCTCACAATTTTATACACCTCAATCATATCACCTCTCAATCTCCTGTGTTTGCTAGGGCTACTTCAGAGCCCAGCTGACTCAGCCATATTGCTGCGGTTCTGGAGACACATATAGGCCAGACCAGGTAAGGTTGGCAGATACTCTACCCACAATGACACCAGTGAACCAGATGGGTTTTTATCAGAACATCAGTACTTAATTACTATATTAAATATACCACCCATTCCCAGATATTTTCAGTTCTGAAGAAGGGTCACATTGGACTCAAAACATTTACTCTGTTTCGCTCTCTCCACAGATGCTGCCAGCCTTGCTGAGTTTCTCCACCATTTTCTGTGTTTGTTTTGAATCTCTAGTATCTCCTGTTTGTTTTTATATGAGGTTCGGAAGGGGTTTGGCAGGGATGTCAGGGAAACTAAGATCCAGTTTCAGGGTGAGGGGCTGCTCATTTGGGACTGCTTTGAGGAGAAATGTCTTCATTCAGAAAATTGTGAATCTTCGGAACTTGCTATCCCAGAGTTTGTGAATGTTCCATTATTGAATATAGTTCAGGCCGGGATTGGCCAGTTTTAGTCTCTCAGAGAATCAAAGGATATGGGAAGCAAGTGGGTCTTTGCGGTTGAAACCTCAAGATCATTTATGCTCTGTTAAATCGTACAATATTTCCATTCAGCAAATGGATTGCACCTGATCCGATTTCTTGTGCTCTTCTGTTTAATCAGATTGGCCAGTCTGTACAGGAGGTCAGAGAGATCCTGGTGTCAAGGTATGGTTACAGGCTCAAAAGGAAAGGGTGTAGCCTGATAGGCGACTTAATTGTGAGGGGGACAGGCAGGAGATTCTGTGGCTGCAGAAAAGACACCAGGATGGTGTGTTGCCTCCCAGATCCCAGGGTTAAGGATGTCTCTGAGTGGTTGTAGAACATTTTAAAGGGGGAGGGTAAATTGCCAGAAGTCATTGTGCACATCAGTATAAATGACAGAGGGAGACAAAGGGATGGGGTCCTGCAAAACGAGTATACGGAGTTGGATAAGAAGTTAAAAAGCAGGACCTCAAGGGTAGTGATCTCTAGGTTACTCCCAGTGCCATGCACCAATGAGGATAGAAATAGACAGATAGGCCAGTTGAATGTGTGGCTGAGGTGCTGGTCTAGGGGGCAGATTTTTCAGTCCTTGGATCATTGGGATCTCTTCAGGGGTAGAGGTGACCTGTACAAGGGGGTCGGGTCGCACTTGAACCGAAGGGGGTCCAATATCCTTGCAGGGAGATTTGCTAGTGTTACCTGGGAGAGTTTAAACTAGTTTGGCGGGGACTGGGGGGGGTGGTGGGACTCTGAAAAAGATAGGGGCCATCGAGAAGCCAGGAGAAAATACATCAGCCATCAAGTGCAAGTTTACTATTCAGGATAGCCAGGGGCACAGTAAAGGGAGAGAAAAGACTGATGGTCTAAAGTGCATTTATTTCAACTCATGAGGCCTGATTGGTAAGACGGATGAGCTCAGAGCATAGATTGGCTCTGGGGACTGAGATATTAAGGCCATAACAGAAACATGGCTGAGAGAAGGGCAGGACTGGCAGCTCAGTGTTCCAGGATACAGAAGCTACAGGTGTGACAGAAATACAAGGAAGTGAGGAGGGTTTAGGCCCGAAACGTCAAGTTTTCCTGCTCCTATGATGCTGCTTGACCTGCTGTGTTCATCCAGCCCCACGCTTGTTATCTAGTGAGGAGGGGCATTTGCCATTTTGATAAGGGGGCACATAACAACAGTGCTTAGAGAGGATATTCGTCTGTGTGTGGAGCCACAGGAAATGGAGATTTTTAATGAATATTTCTCCTGAGTGTATACCAAGGAACGAATCATGGTTGTTAAGAAAATAAGGGAAACAAGCGGGGATGTTTTGGACCACATACACATTACCAGACCAGAAGTGTTTGCAGCCTTAAAGCTCATTAAGTTGGATAAATCCCCTGGGCCTGATCAAGTCCATCTTCGGATGTTGTGGGAGGCTGGGGAAGAAATTGCAGAGGCCCTTGCAGAGATCTTTGCTTCATCTTTAGCCACTGGTGAAGTTCCAGAACACTAGAGGGTGGCAAATGTTGTTCCACTGTTCAAGTGAGGTAGCAAAGACAAGCCAGCGAACTACAGGCCTGTAAGCCTGACTTCAGTGGTAGGCAAGTTGTTGGCAAGGTTACTGATGGATAGGATCAATCAACATTTGGATAGTCAAGGACTGGTTAGGGATAATCAGCATGGATTTGTGCGCGGGAAGTCACATCTGACAAATCTTGTAGAGTTCTTCGAAGAGGTAACCAAGAGGATAGATAAAGGGAGGGCAATGGATCTTGTCTATATGGATTTTAGTAAGGCCTTTAACAAGGTTCTGCACAGCAGGCTAGTCATGAAGGTCAGGTCGCATAGGATCAAGGGAGACCTAGCTAATTGGATTCAAAATTCGTTCAATGGTAGGAAGCAGAGGGTGATGGTTGAAAGAGATGGTGGGAACTGCTGATGCTGGAGAAACTGAGATAACAAGGTGTGGAGCTGGATGAACACAGCAGGCCAAGCAGCATCATAGGAGCAGGAAAGCTTGACGTTTCGGGTCTAGGCCCTTCTTCAGAAACGAAGGTTGAAGGTTGTTTCTCGGACTGGAGGCCTGTGACTAGTGGTGTGCCACAGGGGTCGGTGCTGGGACCTTTGTTATTAGTTATTTACATAAATGATTTAGATGTGAATGTACAAGGCACAAATAATAAATTTGTGGTTGATACATTATTAGAGGTATTGTTGATAGCGAAGAAGGTTACCAAAAATTACAGAGGGATCTTGATCAGATGGGGAAGTGGGCTAAGGATTGGCAAATGCAATTCAATACAGATAAGGGTGAGGTGTTGCACTTTGGAAAGTCAAACCAAGGTGGGACTTATACAGTAAAGGGTAAGGTCCTGAGGAGTGTTGTGGAACAGAGGGACCTAGGAGTACAAGTACATAGTTCACAGGTGGACAGGGTGGTGAAGAAGGCATTTAGCATGCTGGCCTTCATCGGCCGAGGTGTTGAGCATAGGAGTTGGGACGTTATGTTACAGCTGTATGAGTCGTTGTTGAGGCCGCACTTGGAGTATTGTGTACAGTTTTGGTCACCCTGTTATAGGAAAGACATAGTTAAACTGGAAAGAGTGCAAAGAAGATTTACAAGGATGTTGCCAGGACTAATAGGTCTGAGTTATAGGGAGAGGTTGGCCAGGAATGGACCTTATTCCTATATATATAGTTATAATGTAGAAGAATGAGGGGTGGCCTTATTGAGGTGTATAAAATCATGAGGTGCATATATCAGATAAATGCATATACTCTTTTTCATAGGGATGGGGAATTAAAAACTTGAGGCCGTAGGTTTAAGGTGAGAGGAGAAAGATTTAAGAAGGACCTGATGGGCAAATTCTTCACACAGAGAGTGGTGCGTACATGGAATGGATTGCCGGAGAAAGTGGCTGAGGCAGGTACAATAGCAACATTTAAAAACATTTGGATAGGTACATGGATGGGAAAGGTTTAGAGGGGTACGGACCAAATGCAGGCAATTACAACTAGCTGAGTTTTCAGCATGGACCAGTTTGGGCCGAAGGGCCTGTTTCCATGCTGTATTACTCTGTGACCCTCCACAGAATTTGACAGCTACCTCTTTGTTTTTTAAAGGAAAAAATATGCAGCCCTGGTGTTCCAATTATTTTATTGGGAGACCAAATAATATGAAACTAACTGGGATATATATACACATATATATAATGCAGACATGGAGGGCATTACTGCTTCACAACAGCCTGATATGAATTATTCAGAAAGCAGCAAAGTCTCAATGATGGGGTAAGGTTACCGGAAGAGCAAGTGGATGAGAAGGAAGTCCAGAAATATATTTCACACTGCGGCTGACCAGGAGCAGGATTAAGATAAACAACCATCACATTCCAAACAAGGGTGTTCGAAATAGAGACATCTCTCCCATGTGTCTGGGGTAGAATTTTGCTGTGAGTGGACTTTACTGATCTCATATCGAATATTGGATGCGTACATAACAGAGGGCTAACATTCTACCTCTGACTAATTCCGACTTGGCTTTCTCTACTTCCCTCTGACAGGAAGGTCACAGAATTATGGAATTAATACAGCGCAGAAGAAGGCCATTTGGCCCATTATCTCTGCACCAGCTCGATTATCTCGTCCGGCTCTATTACTCAGTGCCAATTTCCTGCCTGTTCTCCATATCCCTGCCCATTATCGCTATTCAAAAAACTTTCCAATACCCTCTTGAAAGCGTCAATTGAACCAGCTACTGCCAAATTTCCAGGCACTACATTCCAGACCTTAACTAAGGGGAACATGATGGTCTAGTGGTATTATCACTGGACTGTTAATCCAGAAACCCAGATAATATCCAAATCCTGCCATGGCAGATGGGGAAATTTGAATTCAATAAAATATCTGGAATTAGGAGTCCTAATGATGACCGTGAATCCATTGTTGATTGTCGGAAAATCCCATTTGGTTCACTAATGTCCTTTAGGGAAGGAAACTGCCATCCTTACCTGGTCTGGCCTACATGTGACTCCAGACCCACAGCAATGTGGCTGAGTCTTAACTGCCCTCTGGGCAATTAGGGATGGGCAATAAATGCTGGCCTAACCACCAATGCTCTTATCCTGGGAATACATTTTTTAAAAGCTACTCGCTATGTGAAACAAAAATGTCCTTTCTCACACCATTCTTGCCTCATCTGCACACCACTTTAACTCCATGCCTCAAGGTGTGAAGACAACAGATTGATGCAGGCCAAAACAGTTGGTTAGTGTAATTACAGAGACTTGGAAATATTGCATTCTGTGAAGACTCTTGCACTGAAACACCCAATGTCTCCCCAAGCACACAGCCTGTATCACTGACAGTGAGGAAGGAAGCTGAAGATTGCAGGAACCTGCCATATAATAGACTGGTCACCTGATCAGGAAGTGGCAAATATAATTCAAGCAGGAGTTATGTGGTTTTGGTGAATTTTGGGAGGGCAAACAAGAGAAAGAGAGACATGATAAAAGATTTTTTATGTAAGTAGAGGAAGAGAAATATCCAGTTACCTGCCACTTTAACACACCACCCTGTTCCCTGGCCAACATCTCTGTCTCTGGCTTGCTGTAGTGTTCCAGTGAAGTTCAGCGCAAACTGGAAGAACAACACCTCATTTTCCACTTGGGGACCCTGCAGCCCTCTGGGCTCAATATCAAGTTCAACATTTTTAGGGCTTGAGCTCTCCCATGTCCTTACCCTAACCCCCATACATCAGGCCTTGTTATCACATGGTTTGCTATTACACACCACCCATTGTCAGCCACTAATAGTCCCCATTAAAGCCAGAAGATTATCCATGCCTTTGTCTGTCCAACTGTTCTTCTCTCTCTTTAGGGTCTATCCCCATCTATCGTTTACTCCTTAATCCCTCCTGTCTTCCTGTCTTCTGTGTATAAACCGACATTTTCCTAGTTACTATCAGTTCTGAGGAAGGGTCACTCGACCCGAAACATTAACTGTGATTTGTCTCCACAGATGTTGCCAGACATGCTGAGCTTTTCCAGCAAATTCTGTTTTTGTCTCTGATTTACAGCATCTGCAGTTCTTTTGGTTTTTAACAAAATTATCTTGGTATGCATGTCCACAGGTCCCTGAAAGTAACAGGACAGATGGAACACGTGGCTAAGGAGCTTTCTGGGATATGTCTCTTTATTAGTCGAGAGGAGGTCACGCTTGTAAAACACAAGTTAAGGAACACTGTGTACACATCACTGGAGGGTTGCAATTGCCCTAGTGAAGAGGCAGAGGAGGTTTTTAAGGATGTGCAGGAATGGAGAATTTTCACTGTGAGGAAGGATGGGATACACTGGGTTGTTTTCTTTGAAATGGAAGAGGTGAAAGCAGACTTAAGTGTGACAGAATAAATCATGAAGGGCCAAAGTAAAGAGAGTAGAAAGGGTCTACTCCCCCTAAAGAGAGAGGTCCATAATCAGGAGTATAGGTGTAAAATATTTGGTAGAAAGTTAAAGAGGGGAGTTGCGGAGAAATATTTTTCATTTGGGGGTAATGGGGATTTAGAAGTCACAATTTGAAAGAATACTAGAAGCAGAAACACATGACTATGAAGTGCTGTAACTACAGGGCTATGCACCAAGGGTTTAGACTTCATCCTCTTGATTGGACAGCACAAAAACGATGGGCTAAATAACCTCCTCATGTACTAAAATTGTTTTGTTTACTGAGTCCTAGCTCTTTCTTGAGGTTGCTGCTAGAAACAATCTCCCATTACACTGTCCTTCTCAGTATCTGTTACATGTTTGCTGAAGAGAACTATATCACATGTGTAACAGCAAAGATTGAATCTCCTGAGTCTAATGGTACCATTGTGTGAAGATGGCAACATGGTGTCCGGGGTCTGCCAATCATCACTGAAGGCTCCTTACAGTTAAAGGGGCGTTTGACTACCCTTTAACCCGACACTGCTAGCTTTTAATAAGGAAATACACGGAATTGTTTACTGACTGAAATAGCATGGAAGATTCTGTGCATTCTTGCTGTTTTGCCAAAATTAGCTATAGTTCTATTTTAGCAGAGAAATTATCTCCTTGAACTAAAATAAATCTCTTCCGGAAATAAAACCAGGCTGCCTTGAAATATTCATCAGGTTATGTGCAGTGCAATGAATCTACAATCTAAACAGAAGCAAGCCGGCGTCTAAAGTCCCTGGAACAGATCTATGCTGTCACAATATTGCATGTTACAGGAAATAAAGATATCGTTAGGTTCTGGCTCTGATACTCAAAAATAGAAAACAGATATATAGCCTGTGATGAAGGGTTATTTATTTACCTGCAGCATCCAGTTACATAAAGCTCTGAGAGTGGTAACAGATAAAGCAGAGAAGTGTGGGTCAGTCTTGTAAAAATCAGACCAAGACCAGAAAATTCTGTCCGGTCACCATCAGCGACGCGTCTGTGTGATCAGAGATCTCTTTTCGCCAGAGATAGTAGGAACTGCAGACGCTGGAGAATCTGAGATAACAAGGTGTTATTCAGAAAAGGGTCTGAAATGTCAGCTTTCCTGCTCCTCTGATGCTGCTTGGCCGGCTGTGTTCATCCAGCTCTACACCTTGTTATCTCTTTTCGCCAAGTAGGATTTCAGACCAATTTGCTGACTATCATCTTTTCCCACTGTGTTTGTTTCTTTTTAAATGAAAGGAACTCAACTATTAATGCAGGATGAAAATTGACTTTTTTACTCAATCATTCGTTATGGTCTGGAATGCCTTATCTGGAAGGTTGGTAGAAGTAGATTCAACAGTAACTTTTGGAAGAGAGTTGGGAAAACACTTGAACATGAAATTCTTAGGTCTATGAGACTAAAACAGAGAATGCTGGATAAACTCAGTAGGTGTGGCAGCATCTGTGAAAAGAGAGAAACAGTTAACGTTTCATGTCCTGTACAACTCTTCTTCAGAAAGGTAAGAGTGGTCTTACAAAGAGCCAAAATAGAGGAGGCAGGGTAGATAAAGATAAACTATTTCCAATGGTTGGAGATTCCAGAACAAGGGGGCATAGCCTGAGAATTAAGGCCAGACCTTTCAAGAGAGATATTAAGATGCACTTTGACAAACAATGGTTGATAAATGTTTGGAACCTTCTTCCACAAACTGCAGTGGATGCTGGATCAGTTGTTAATTTTGAATCTGGAGACAGATAGGTTTTTGTTATGTAAAGGGATTAAGAGATATGGACCTAAGGCAAGCATATGGAGTTAGGTCACAGATCAGTGACAATCTCATTGACTGGCAGAACAGGCTTGAGGGGCTGAATGGCCTACTCCTGTTCAAATGTTCCTGAATAGCTTCATGTGGTATCATGCTTTTTCCTTCCAAGTGAGCTTTTGCATGAAATTGCCAAGAAATTTGTCAAGATGTAAATTTGCCAACTGAGTCTACTGGGCATGGGAATATACCCATGACTAATTTGACTAGCCCATTTTAAAAAGACAAAGGTGAAAATCTTTGCTAAATTAGTTTAATGTGGAATTACAAATGCATGTCCCACGGAGGGAATTTAAACATTTTAACAGGGAAAAAAGTTAACATTTCTGACTTCACTAGGAAGGTAGCAGGCCTAAGACAAGTGAATATCAGGTCTTGCCTAAGGTAAGACATGTCCTGTTCTCAGGATTCTAGTCTGTACAACTGTGGGATTCTATCTGAAAGAAATATGTAATTATCCAGGAACTGAATTAATCCAGAAAGTGACAGCGTAAATATTGGACCAAGCGGAAAGCTTTAAATAAAAGTCTTTAAAAAAGTCTTGGTAAGTTGTGACTTGCAGGGTGAATATTATGACTCTGGTTTTATAGTTACATCGGCAGGTGTCAGTGAGATGCCCCCAAAAATAATTACAGCTCACTGCTGTACAGGGGTGCATGTTCACTGCTGGACAGGGGTGCACATTCACTGCTGTACACGGGTGCACATTCACTGCTG
>JAHRHZ010000016.1:64102822-64118102 GCA_024137785.1 Ginglymostoma cirratum | reverse complement strand
GCACATTCACTGCTGTACAGGGGTGCACATTCACTGCTGCACACGGGCGCACATTCACTGCTGCACACGGGCGCACACTCACTGCTGCACACGGGTGCACACTCACTGCTGTACGGGGGCATATATTCACTGCTGTACGGGGGTGTACATTTACTGCTGTACAGGGGTTTATGGTTACACTATGCATTCATTTATTCCCACAATGTACTGGTTTCTTTCAGAATAATATGATACATTTGGCTTTCAAAGCACGCATTTAAATTGCAAAACGAAGACAGGTGTGTGTGAGACAAATGAAATATTAATAAACTGCTGAATGAAATACAAGGAATCCATGTTTCAAAATGTAAGAACATTTAAAAAGTTGCTGGAGCAGACCACACAGTCCCTCAAATCCTCTGTAAATTAGGTCCTGACCATCCAGGAGAAATGTTAAGAAGCACTTCTGCACACAAAGAATACTAGAGGTTTGGAACTGTCTTCCCCAACAGCAATGGGTGCTGGATCAGTTGTTGATTTTATATCAGGGATCGATAAAATTTTGTTAAGCGAAGGTATAAAGGGATATGGGGCAAAAGCAGGTATATG
The DNA here is from genome assembly GCA_024137785.1 of Ginglymostoma cirratum. NCBI lineage: Eukaryota > Metazoa > Chordata > Chondrichthyes > Orectolobiformes > Ginglymostomatidae > Ginglymostoma > Ginglymostoma cirratum. Next base: position 64,117,514 of record JAHRHZ010000016.1, on the reverse strand, counting down.
GAGTTAGGCCACAAATCAGCCACAATCTCATTGAATTGTGGACAGACCTGAGGGACTGAATGGCCTACTCCTGTCCCTAAACCTGTCCTGTCATTCAGTACAATTACAGTTGAACTTGGATTGAGCTTTGCATCATTGACAGCATTTACCTCCCTGAAATCCTTAAGCTATAGGTTCAAGCCCCACTCCAGGCAAATGCTGGTGAGTGGAGACAAGAGTTCCAGACTAGGAAAACTGGGTTGACACCCAGAGGGATACTTGAGTCAGTTCGGAGTTGAGTGACAAATTTCCCCCATTGTATCTGGATAGTCCCTTACTGATCAGAGCAATGATCCAGCCCAATATGAAGATTGCTTCAAAATGGAAATGATGCAAACATCCATATGTAGACACAGCATCACACAAAGGCTTGTGAGCACAGTTAATAGTTTATGGAATACAAAGGACAGAAGCGACATGGATTTAAAACAGGCTGAGTGATAAGAAACTGAGAACAGCAGTTAATTAATGGTTGTTGGTTGGAGGATGGTTTGCAATGGAAATCAGGGTCAGTGCTGGGACCCTCACTTTTTCCCATACATATTAACAATCTTGATGCTGGTGCGCAGGGCACAATTTCAAAACTTGCTCATGACATGATAGTTGGAAGCATTGTAAACTGTGACAAGGCTAATGCAGAACATTAGAAGGATGTAAACAAGTTAGTGGAGTGGGCAGACGAGTGACAGGTGAAGTTCAGCATTGAGAAATGTGAGGGTGATGTGTTTTGATGGGAACAACATGGAGATACATTATGAAACAAAAAGCAGTATTCTGAGGGGCGTACAGGAGCAGAGACACCTACGTATTTAACCATGGGTCATCATAGACGGAACATAGACGGAGAGAGCTGTTAATGAAGTGTACAGAATCTGGGTTTTATTAGCAAGAGGCAAAAAGTATAAGTACGAGGAAGTACACTGAAGTACACTGATACTAGGACCCGTGCGCACAGCCTTAGAATTAGAGGGGGTCAATTTAGAACGGAAATGAGGAGACATTTCTTCAGCCAGAGAGCGGTGGGCCTGTGGAATTCATTGCCACGGACCACAGTGGAGGCCGGGACGTTGAATGTCTTCAAGGCAGAGATTGATAAATTCTTGATCTCGCAAGGAATCAAGGGCTACGGGGAGAGTGCGAGTAAGTGGAGTTGAAATGCCCATCAGCCATGATTAAATGGCAGAGTGGACTCAATGGGCCGAATGGCCTTACTTCCACTCCTATGTCTTATGGTCTTATTGTCTAACTTGGAGAAGGCACTACTTGAGAAGGAATATAAAGGATTTGGAGAGAATGCTGTAAAGGTTCATGAGAATGATTCCAGGGATGAGAAATGTCAGTGATGAAGGTCGATTGGAGAAGTTGAGACTGTTTTCCTTGAAGAGGAAAGGTCTGAATGAGATCTAACTGAAGTTTTCAAGATCATGTAGAATCTGGGCCGAGTCAATGGGGAGAGACTGGTGCCATTTGTGAAAAGATTGAAAACATGATCTGAAAATTTAAAGCAACTGGCAAAACAGAAAAACCAAAGCAAGAAAAGAAAATTAGTTTTATTGCAGTGATTGGCTGCGATCTGATTGCACTGCAACCCAGGTATTCAAAGGGGATCTGGAATGCATTTAAAAGGGAAGAATGTGTCAGATCACAGGGAGAAGGCAATATGCTCAATAAGAGCTAGTACAGGCACAGCCAGCTGAATGGCCTCCCCTGTGCTGTAACAAATCTGGGGTTCGTAAAGTCAGTGCCCCATGAGCCATGAGCCTCATTGAACCTGTGTCCACACTGTGAGGTGGTGTGATTGGAGAGTGGAACCCATATTTTGGGAAGACATCAAGCAGACGTCCCAGCTGGCCTGGAATGTGATTGAAATTAGAGAGGTTCTTCGGGAAGTGGTTGGTGGTCTTGTGTGAGTTCTTCTCCCTTTTCACTTCCTCCTGTGTGAGCAGGCTGGTTCTCTTTCCTGCTGTCTCTCTGCTCCACCTATCTCTCCTGACAGTAACTACTGTCCCCATGGCTGGGAGAAAGCAATCCTAAATCAAAAGCTCCGTCCTTCCCTGAGGAGTCAGACCATAAGACATTGGATCAGAAATTAGGCCATTCGGCCCATCGTGTCTGCTCCACCATTCAATCATGGCTGATAAGTTCCTCGACCCCATTCTCCTACTTTCTCCCCGTAACCCTTGATCCCCTTGATAATCAAGAACCTATCTATCACAGTCTTAAATGTACTTAATGACCCGGCCTCCACAGCCTTCTGTGGCAATGAATTTCATAGATTGACCACTCTCTGGCTGAAGAAGTTTCTCCTTAAGGAGTTAGGGGTTAACCAGTCAGTGATTAACTGTTGCTGTAACCATGGCATCAGTAGAACTCTTGGACAGTCAGAAATAAAGACTGAGAGAGGAGGCAACATTCTGTACTATACCGTACAAGTGGTGGTTAGCTCGCGTGGCTGGTCTGCAATGCAGAGTGATACCACAAAGTGTGGGTTCATTTCTTGAACCAGCTGGGATCACCCCATGAAGGTATTACTTTCTCAACCTCTCCCCCTCGCCCGAGGCACGGTGACCATCAGGTTAAACTGACAGTCAGTTGTGCCTGTTGAATGACAGAGGAACCTACTGGTCCACAGGACGACAGGGTTTTTCAGTAATGTCTACAAAGTGAATAAAGAGTTGGGATTGTTTTACAATGCCTCTGCATTGCCAACAGATTGCTCGAGACCGGAGCAGATAAAGACAACCAACTGGTTGACTGGGACAAACCAAGCCTCCAATTAATGGCAGATAGGATTAATCTCATTCCAAACCATCATCTCCATGCAGCACCCGCTCCCTGTTAACTACAGACCACTCTGGAAATTACCCAGAACAAACAAAAGTCAGCAAAAAGCAATTCACACTCAACCTGCAAGTTACTGAATATCCCATTAATGAGTGCTGAGTCTGCCCCGGTCTCGCGATCTGCCTAATGTGCTTTCTTGCACAGTGTGCTCCTAACATCTGCTGTTGTGCCCTCCTCACAACAGGGTCAGGTACAGGTGACAACCGATGGTGAGTACACACAGCCTGGACACCACCTTGGGATGAAATGTCATCGACAACACTGAAACCAAGGGCAACTGAAACATACAAACACTGTGGATACAGCGTGTAAACACAGAATGCATAAATACTGCATATAAATAGTTCATGAGCACAGTATATAAACAGAGTGTATAAATAACATATCTGGTAAATGACAGGGTTGGAACTGGCAGCAATCCAGAAGACGCATGAAGACTTAAAAGCCAAAAGTACTTGTGAGCGTGGGAACGATTTATTTCATCTCTAGCCGAAATAGTCAGACATTGACACAGATCATTGTCAATGACTGAAAGTTACTCGCTCCAAATGCTTGCCACTTCTCACAAAACCCTGGTTCAAGAAGACACCTTAGTAAGAGCAACCCGAGATAGGCAATGAACACTGGTTCAGTCAGTGAAAGTCATAACCAACATTGCCCACAAAACAACCTGGCCATTGTTTCATTTCTACTTCTGGAAGTTTGCCGATAAAAATTAACTGCCACATCCCTGCATTAAAAAATTGATGACTCTTCAAAAAGTGCTTCATCAGTTGTCAGGTACTTTGAGATATCTGGTGTTCATTAAAACAATGCAGGTGTTCCTCTTTCTCCAATACTTTCATGTGAAGTTTCTTATTGTATTAGAATGATATATACAATCGATGATGATGTGACTCTGACCATGGTAAGAGAGAGTGAAAGAAGGCCTCAGATTGAAATGAGCATGTAGAGAGAGGGGTCTGAGACACTGCACTAAGGAGCTATATTTAACAATCTGCAGGGCATATTTATAAAATCAATAGTGTTGCAGTGCATAGGGAGTTGAAGAGTTTTCTAACGAGAAGACTTCATGGACAGTTGTTCCAGAGGATTAAGATAAATGAAATCCATGGTGAGTTGGTAAGTTGGATAGAAGACAGAGAGTAGTTGTGGAGCGGTGTTTTTCTGACTAAATGTAGGTGATCTGATTCGTAAATTTACAGACGACATAAAAAGTGATGGAGTTGGGAACCTCACCTGATGAAGGAACAGCGCTCCAAAAGCTTGTGATTTCAAACAAACCTGTTGGACTATAACCTGGTGTCATGTGACTTCTGACTTTCTCCGCCGCAGTCCAACCCCAGCACCTCCACCTCATTGATAAATGTGAGGTTTGGGACATCAAAAGCAACAGGAAAGTACACAGTAAAAGGCAAGGTTGGACAAACTTGGAGATATCAAGAACTGCTGATGCTGGAGTCTGAGATAACACAGTGTGGAACTGGATGAACACAGCAGGCCAGGCAATATCAGAGGAGCAGAAAAGCTGACGTTTTGGGTCAGGACACTTCTTCAGAAATGGGAACGGGGAAGGGAGGTGGGAAATAAACAGAGGAAGGGTGGGGATGGTGATAGGTGAGTGCAGGTAGGGAGTGTTGAAGATTGGTCAGTGAAGTGGGAGGAGCGGAGAGGTAGGAGACAAAATGGACAAGTTGTGTCAGGTCAAGGAGGCGGGGATGAGAGGGAGAGTTGGACATGGGATGAGGCTGGGTGTGGCGAGATTTTGAAACTGGTGAATTCCAAGTTTAGGCCATCGGGCTGTAGGCTCCCGAGGTGGAAAATCAGGTGCTGCTCCTCCAGTTTGCGGGTGGTTGCATTGTGATGCTGGAGGAGGCCCAGGATGGACATGTCACCCAGGAGAATGGGAGGGAGAGTTAAAATGGTTGGCATTGGAAGAAGTTGTTGATTATCACGTACAGAGAGCAGTCGTTCTATGAATCAGTCACCGAGTCTTAGCTTGGTCTCACCGATGTAGAGGAGGCCACATTGGAAGCAGCAGATACAGCAGACCAGGTTGATGAATGTGCAGGTAAACCTCCGTCTGATGTGAAAGGTTTGTTTTGGGCCTTGGATGCAGGTGAAGCGGGGAGGTGTAGGGACAGGTGTAGCACTTCCTGAGGTTGCAGGGAAAGGTGACGGGGAGTGTGGAGCGGACGAGGGGGTTGCAGAGTGAGCAGTCCCTATGAAAGGCAGATAGGGGTGGGGAAGGGAATTTCATGGTCATGGGGTCGGATTGCAGGTGGCGGAAGTGGCAAGAATGATACAAACCAAAAGAACTGCGGATGCTGTAAATCAGGAACCAAAACAAAGTTGCTGGAAAAGCTCGGCAGGTCTGGCAGCTTCATAGAACATAGAATATAGAACATAGAACAATACAGCGCAGAACAGGCCCTTCAGCCCTCGATGTTGCGCCGACCTGTGAACTAATCTAAGCCCATCCGCCTACACTATCCCATCATCATCCATATACTTATCCAAGGACTGTTTAAATGCCCCTAATGTGGCTGAGTTAACTACATTGGCAGGCAGGGCATTCCACGCCCTTACCACTCTCTGAGTAAAGAACCTGCCTCTGACATCTGTCTTAAATCTATCACCCCTCAATTTGCAGCTATGCCCCCTCGTACTAGCCGACGTCATCATTCTAGGAAAAAGACTCTCACTGTCCACCCTATTTAATCCTCTGATCATTTTGTATGTCTCTATTAAATCCCCTCTTAGCCTTTTTCTCTCTGATGAGAACAGACCCAAGTCCCTCAGCCTTTCCTGATAAGACCTTCGCTCCAGACCAGGCAACATCCTGGTAAATCTCCTCTGCTCCTTTTCCAATGCTTCCACATCCTTTCTGTAATGGGGCGACCAGAACTGTACGCAATATTCCAAGTGAGGCCGCACTAGCGTTTTGTACGGGTCCAGTTTCGGGTCCAGTGACACTTCCTCAGAACTTCCTCCAGTTCTGAGGAAGGGTCACCAGACCCAAAATGTTAACTCTGTTTCCTCCTCCACCGATGCTGCCAGACCTGCTGAGCTTTTCCAGCAACTTTGTTTTTGTGGCAGAGAATGATATGTTGGGTACAGGGGTTGGTCAGGTGATATGTGAGGACAAGGGGGATTCTGACTTTGTTTTTGTTGGGTGGAGGGAGTGTGACGGCAGAAGGGCAGCAAATGAAAGAGATGTGGTTGAGGACATTGTGGATCAATGGAGGGGGGAAGCCGGGGTCCTTGAAATAGGAGGACATCTGGGATGTCAGGGAGTGGAACACTCCATCTTGGGAGCAGATGTGATGGAGGTGGAGGAATTGGGAGTAAGGGACCGCATTCTTGCTGGAAGGTGGGTGAGAGGAGGTGTAGTCGAGGTAGGTGTGGGAGTCGATGGGCTTGAAATAGATATCAGTTTCGAGGCGGTCACCAGAGATGGAGACAGAGGGATCAAGGAAGGAGAGAGAGGTATCAAAGATGTTCCAGCAGAGCTTGAGGTTGGGGTGAAAGGTGTTAGTAAAGTTTTCGAACCGTTCAAGCTTCTCATGGGAGCATGAGGCAGCGCCAATACGGTCATCGATGTAGTGGAGGAAGAGGTGGGGGATAGTGCCAGTGTAGCAGTGGAACAGGGACTGTACCATGTATCCTATGAAGAGGCAGGCATAGCTTGGGCCCATGTGGGTACCCATGGCCACCCCCTTAGTCTGTAGGAAATGGGAGGAGTTAAAGGAGAGGTTGTCAGGGTAAGGTCAAGTTCTGTTGAGTGGATGAGGGTGTCAATGGAGGGGGACTGGTTGGGCCTGCGGGAGAGGAGGAACTGGAGGGTTTTTAGGCCATCTGCATGGGGAATACAAGTGTACAGGGATTGGACATCCATAGTGAAGATGAGGTGTTGGGGGCCAGGGAATTGGAAGCCTTGGAGGAGGTGGAGGGCGTGGGTGGTGTCCCCGGCATAGGTGGGGAGCTCCTGGACTAGGGGGGAGAAAATGGAGTCGAGGTAAGTGGAGATAAGTTCGGTGGGGCAGGAGCAGGCGGAGACAATGGGTCGACTAGGGCAGTCAGGTTTGTGGATTCTGGGAAGGAGATAGAAATGGGCAGTGCGGGGTTGGGGAATGATGAGGTGGGAGGCTGTGGGTGGGAGGTCACCTGAGGTGATGAGGTTGTGGATGGTCTGGGAGATGATGTTTTGGTGGTCGGGGGTGGAGTCATGATCAAGGGGGCAGTAGGAGGAGGTGTCGGAGCATTGGCGCCTGGCCTCAGCGATGTAGAGGTCAGTGCATCATACTACAACTGCACTTCCCTTGTCCGCGGGTTTTATGGTGAGGTTGGGATTGGAGCGGAGGGCTGCACGTTCTGCGGGCGAGAGGTTGGAGTGGGTGAGAGGGGTGGAAAGGTTGAGGCGATTGATGTCTCTATGGCAGTTGGAGATGAAGAGGTCAAGGGAGGGTAGGAGGCCTTGGGGTGGTGTCCAGGAGGAGGTGGTGTGTTGGAGGCGGAAGAAGGGGTCAGTAGGGGGAGAGTTAGACTCACGGTTAAAGAAATAAGCGCGGAGGTGGAGGCAGTGGAAAAACTGTTCAATGTCCAAGCGTGACCGGTATTCGTTGATGTTCAGGTGAAGGGGGATAAAGGGGAGCCCTTTACTGAGGACTGACCATTCGTCCTCAGTGAGGGGGAGGATAAACTTGGATTGTTTTCGCTAGAGCATCAGTGGTTGAAGGCGACCTGATACAAAATGATGAGAGATGTGGATAGGAAGGATAGTTGGAGTCATTTTCCTAGGGTGGAAATGTCAAAACTTAGAGGCATAGGTTTGGGTGAAAGGGAGAAAGTTTAAAGGAGATGTGTGACGATTTTTTTTTTCACACAGAGGTTAGTAGCAATATCACCGTGGTCGGCCGGGTGTCATATATCAATGAGTCAGAGTACAGAAGGGAGTTAGAGGGTTTGGTGGCATGGTGCAATGATGAGACCCTCTCTCTCAAAGTCGGCAAAACTAAAGAACTGATCATCAACTTCAGAAAGAAAGGAGGAGAACATGCTCCCATCTATACCAACGGAACTGAGGTTGAGAGGATGGAGAGCGTCAAGTTCCCTAGAGTGACAATAACTGACAACCTGTCCCGGACTTCCCATGTGGATGTAACAGTCAAGAAGGCACAACAACGTCTCTTCTTCCTCGGGCAGCTGAGGAAATTTGGTAACCACACCAACATCTACAGATGCACCATTGAAAGCATACTGTCCGGGTGCATAATGGCCTGGTATGGCAATTGCTCTGCCCTGGACCGTAAGAAACTACAGAAGGTGGTGAGCACAGCCCAGACCATAATGGAAACCAACATTCCATCCATGGACTTCATTTACACGGCTCACTGCTGCGGAAAGGCTGTCAATATCATCAGAGACCCATCGCATCCTGGTAATGACCTCCGACAATGTCTTCCATCAGTCAGAAAATACAAACGCCTAACACACATACCAACAGGTTCAAGAACAGTTTATTTCCAGTCATTATTAGGCTGATGAATGGACTCTCTAACTTCAAATAATGTTGATCTTGCTCTGTGCACCTCCTGTGCAGTGTAATCTGTGTGCCTCACTCTGTCTAAGCACCCTATGATCTGTATGTCCTTGTTTGTTATGATCTGTCTGTACTGCTCACAAAACAAAACTTTTTACTGTGCTTAGGTACACATGACTACAATAAATCAAATCAAATCAGGGAGGTGGGTGGAAGCAGATATGATAGCAATGTTTAAGAAGCAGGAAGCAGAGGGCTATGGGCTATGTGCAGGAAAACGGGATTAATTTAGATTTGCATCATGGTCAGTACAGACATGGTGGGCTGAAGGGTCTATTCCTGTGCTGTACTATTCTGCCTTCTGTGTTAACAGTCTCAGCAGGCACCTACTGATCAGAAACACTCAAGATCAACATTTCAATGTACAAGGAATCGCATTAACTTAAAGCACAAGTGGCCAGTAGGCCATCACCTCAGGGGGGAGTTAATGGCCTGGTGGTATTATCGCTGGACTGTTAATCCAGAGACCCAGATAATGTTCTGGGGACCTGGCTCCAAATCCTGCCACAGCAGATGGTGGGATTTGAATTCAGTAAAATATCTGGAATTGAGAATCTAATGATGACTGTGAATCCACTTTCTATTGTCAGGAAAAACCCATCTGGTTCACTAATGTCCTTTAGGGAAGGAAACTGCCTTCCTTACCTGATCTGGTCTAATGTGACTCTAGACCCACAGTAATGTGGTTGACTTTGAACTGCCCTCTGGGTAACTAGGGGTGGGCAATAAATGCTGCCTAGCTAACCAAAGCCTGCATCCACTGAACCCTGCCAAAACCTTTGGCGTTCATCTCTCCCACCCCAATGTTAGTGAAATATTGCTGAAAATAGATGCATCTTGACAAAGGTTTTTCATTTTGCAGTCACCAGGACAACTCTCAGGAATACCAATTTAAGGGGAAGTCTAACCTTTATGTTGTATTTTGTACTTGATGTCTGAAATAAGCACAACTTTTCTTTGCTCTCTTCATTTTTCAGCAGCTCTGGTTTTCTTTACCTACTTCGCCCATTGGAGGGAATATACTTTGACTGTACCCAGGATATTTTCTCTTTGAACATAGTGCATTGTCCAACCATCATTTATCCTGCCAACTAATGACTGTAATAAGTTCAACAAAGATCCATTCCTAACTTTACTGAAGTTAGTTTTCTCCCAATGAATTGCACTGACTCTGGATTGTTCTGATGAAGGAATCGGCCATGATAATCGCGAATGGTGGAACAGGCTCATAGGGCTACTCCTGTTCCTAGCTCTATGTCTACATTTCTATGTTTATCTTTTTTCCATAGTCAGCCTAAACCTTATGATACAGTGATCACTTTGCCCTAAATTTTCTCCAACTGATCCCTAATATACTTGGCCAACCTCATCCCCATGAGCAAGTCTAGGAAGACTTTCTTTCTTGTTGGATTGGGAACACATTTCTGTCAAAAATGTTCTGAACACACTCATTGCCTTTACCCTGCTACTAACTCAGACTGTGCCACGTTACAGCCAGCCTATAATTTATGCCTCTGTAAATTCCTGCAAATTTGTTACCTTGCATTATTTCCACTAGCTGGTGGTCCATAGACTTGTTGTTACAATGTTGTTCCTTCAGACTAGATTCTATTCTCAACCCTTTCGGGGTACTCTCATTCCCCAGCCCTACAATGTTCTGCTTAATCAAGACCATCAACTTCCCCCCCTCCCCAAACCATATCCATGACCAACACCCATTCTCAAGTAGCCCTGGTAAAGCACAAACACATTGACTCTTCTTTTGGTGTTTGTGGGACATTGCTGCGTAAAGTTTGCAGCTGTTTTTCCTTACATTTGAAAAGTGTCACGGCTTTCAAAACTAATTTGTCCATTGCGATGGTCTCTGAAACATCTGAACATGAATTACGTAAATAGAAGTACACATGCGCCTTGTATGTACATATTACTGTATATCACAGATACACATTCGGAAAAGAAGAACTTTTTAAAATTCATCCATGAGATGAGGCTATGGCTGGCTAGTTCAGTATTCATTGCCCAAATGGCAGTTGAGAGTTAACCACGTTGCTGTTGGTCTGGAGTCACATGTCAGCCAGACCAGGTAAGGATTGCAGTTTCCGTCCCTAAAGGACATTAGTGAACCAGATGGGTTTTTATGTCAACCAACAATAGATATATTGTCATCATTAGATTCTTAATCCCAGCCTTTTCTTAATAAATTCAAACTCCACCACCTGCCATGGGACTTGAACCCAGGCCCCCAGAGCGTTTTCTGGGTCTTTGAATTAACAGTCCAGTGATAATACCACTCGGCCATCGCTTCCCATTGCACAGCTGCCTTAATATAGCACTTTTCCTGATCTTAGGGCATCCTAAAGCATTTTACATCCAACAAGGCGGCTTTGAAATGTAGCAGTCATTGTAATGTTGAAGAAACAGCCGTGAATTTGTACAAATCAATAGGCAATAGGTAAAGAGTGATATTATTTGGGTTACTATTCAAGTGATGAAAATTTATCAGGGGAACGGGGAGAACTCCCCCTGCTCTGAACCATGCAAGATAACTTGTATCCACCCAAGAAAATAATCAGGAGCTCTCCTGAAAATCTCATGCAAAAGACAGCACCACTGGCAATGTGACTCCCTCAACACTGCACTGATAGTTAGCCAAGACTATATGCTCTGAAATTAAATTTTTAATCCGTGGTCTTGTAACGCAAGAAATCACCAACACCCGTGTCTGCATGGGTTTTCGCGGGTGCTCTGGTTTCCTCTCACAGTCCAAAGATGACTGTGTTTGGTGGATTGGCCATGCTAAATTAATCATAGCGTTCAGGGATGTGTAGGTTGAGTGTGTTGGCCATGGGAAATGTAGGGTTACAGGATAGGGTGGGGGGATGGGTTTGGGTGGGATGCTCTTCAGAGGGTTGGTATGGACTTGTTGGGTTGAATGGCTGTTGTGTGGGGATTCTATTTAAAAAAATATTCGTTCTATTTATTGCCCATCCCTAATTACCCAGAGGGCAGTTCAAAGTCAACCACATTACTGTGGGTCTGGAGTCACAAGTAGGCCAGGTCAGGTAAGGATGGCAGTTTCCTTCCCTAAAGGGCAGTAGTGAACCAGGTGGGTTTTCCCCAATAATCGACAATGGGTTCATGGTCATCTCCATTCCAGATTTTGATTCAATTCAGAGTTCACTACTTGCCATGGCACGATTTAGAACCACGTTTCCAGCCCCTTATCTCAGTGTACTGGATGGATAGTCCAGTACTAATACCATTGTTGCCATCAGCTCCCCATCCTCACAGCGTCTCTCTGCACGTCCCTTTATACTTGACTCAGAATAAACAGACAGTTTTAAACGGATCGTATCACACTCAATAGGTGACTAGGTTTCATCAAGAATATAAAATATTATTGTGAAGCTATAACTTGAAACATTCTCATGCTTTTTGCTGAAAGAACAAGATTATTATGAAATGAAAATTTGCAAACTGCCTGCTTCCAATGTTTATCATGGGAAGCGTGTCACCCCATTCTCAATTCCAAAGTAATCCCTAAAATAAATGATCAAATAGTATCTGTAGTATTCAGGTTATATTATCTATGCACATCAGTAATAAACTGTTTCCATTCAACATTACAGTAACCCTCAGGGATGAATATACATATGTAAATATTGCAGCAACATGTGTAAAGAACACGAACCTTACTCCAGGGAGCAATCAACAGTTTTAGCTGTCAGTTAAAAACACTAAAGAGAAGAACACACAGCTTGTTCGGGAAAAGGTGAACATTGCTGGTAAAATAAACAAAGCTTTCTAACTCCCACAAGGGCTAGCATTGTGGTCCTGTATGTATGACTTCATGGTCACCCCAGTGACATGTACCAGTTAAATATTTTTATGTAGTAAAATTAAACTCTGACCAACATCTTAATGTGAAGCGTAATGTTCCATCTCCTTGCCAAGATTACATTTGGTAGATTTTAGCTCTGAAAGGTGCAACTCCAATAGCAAGCCACTAGAAAAATTACAGGTTATTCCATTTACATTGCAATGGTTTTCATGATGACTGCATCATTTCTAAGGTGCTATCTGTGAAGCCTCAGTAAGAGTTCTAAAGATGAAGAAGAAGCTAATGTGACTCACAGAAAGGAAAGCCTCATCTCGTCTGATAACAACACAAGCCTGAAACAAAATGACATTACAAGATGAACAGTCAATGTGGTATGGGCTGCCATTTATAGTTTAATGTCTCTCGTAGAATGGTCCAGGACATACCATTCAGCACAGCAAATTCAGGTTGGTGACTTCCTCCCCCTTATCCTGCTGAAATAAACCCGTCTTCCTCCTTAATATTTCACTTTCTTTGTCAAACAATTGTCCAGTTGCCTATTTTTTTCCTTTTCCAATGGTTTCTGGTAGTGAACATTACCTTCCCGTTACATCCTCTACCAGGATAACACAGTGTGGAGCTGGAGGAACACAGCAGGCCAGGCAGCATCAGTGGAGCAGGAAAGCTGACGTTTCAGGTTGGGACCCTTCTTCAGAAATGGGGGAGAGGGAAGGGAGCTCTGAAATAAATATAGAGAGGAGGGGTGGGGCTGGGGAAGGTAGGTGAGATAGTGATAGATGAGTGCAGGTAGGCCAGGAAATGTTTTTGGAACCTTCTATTTCATATTTTCATATTAGACCTCTGGTTATAGTTTCACTGTCAGTAGAAAGAATTGATGATTATTAGACATAATCCACAAAAGACAGGCATCTCTTCTGCTTAGAGAGAGACAATTGTTTAAATACCAAGGGGATACCACTTGGGGCAATTGGTACAGCTGGTATGTCATTGGCGCTGTCCTAAATCACACTGTAGGCTTCCAAGCAACTGAACTAACCAACCCCTTAACCCCACTGAGCCCCCATCCTTGTAAATAAAAGATTACGGTAACTCACTCCTCCTGCAGATCGGGAGGAGTCGTCATCTTTGCTGGGTACCATGGAGAGATCAGTCGGGGAATGGTACAACACTCCCCACCACAAAGGATGTTGGTGTCTTTACTTAAGGCTATTTCCAGGTGCTGAGGACAGGCTGGCGATTGGAATGACAGTGACTCAAGAGATTTTCTCTCAGGGACTAGCAGGAAGTAATGTTCTGCTGTAAGCTGTAAAGATTTGCAGGAGTTAAAGGAGAATTTTTATCAAAATGTTTTCAGCATTTGGAGGACAGAATTCCTCAGGGTGATCTAATCTTCCTGGCATACAATCAAATGTCAAATGCGCCTGTGCTTGTCAATTAATTCTCATGTTACGTTAAGGACTACCACCTGATAATAGCTCATCTTGTCAGCTGTCTGGCCCAACACGTATCTCTAAACCAAAACCAGCAAAATGCCAGCTTCACTGCTCATTCATTTCAGCTCTGCTTTGTGGGATTTGGTTGTCAACTCACTGGCATGTTTAATTACATAACTGCTGTTAAGAACACTTGTAAGAGAATGCAACTGTGGTGTGTCTTAGTTGTATGACAGTACAAGATAATTGTCAGTCCTTTTCTTCCATTAATATCCAAATAATTAAAAATACAAATTTCAGGTTAATACAGTATGACTCTTCACTCTCATCACTAGAGAACATGTGCAGAACCATCATGTGTGTGTGTGTGTGTGAGTGTGTGTGTGTGAGCGTGCGTGTGTGTGTGTGCTCGCGAATATCAGTGTGCCTGTGTGTGTGTGTGTGTGTGTGAGTGTGTGTGTGTGTGAGTGAGCGTGCGTGCGTGCGTGCGTGTGTGTGAGTGTGTGTGTGTGAGTGTGTGTGTGCGTGCATGTGTGTGTGTGTGTGCTCGCAAATATCTGTGTGTCTGTGTCCGTGAGTGTGTGTGTATGTGTGTGCGCACGCATGCTTGCGAGTATGTGTCTGTCTGTATGTGTGTGTTGTGTATGTGTGTGTGCGTGCATGTGTGTGTGTGCGCGTGCGTGTGTGTGTGTGTGTGCGTGCGTGTGCGTGCGTGCGCGTGCGTGCGTGTGCGTGCGTGTGTGTGCGTGCATGTGTGTGTGTGCGTGTGTGTGTGTGTGTGAGTGTGTGTGTGCGTGTGTGTGTGTGCGTGTGTGTGCGTGCGTGTGTGTGCGTGCGTGCGTGCGTGTGCGTGTGCGTGTGCGTGTGTGTGAGTGTGTGTGTGTGAGTGTGTGTGTGCGTGCATGTGTGTGTGTGTGTGCTCGCAAATATCTG
>JAHRHZ010000016.1:64072884-64097822 GCA_024137785.1 Ginglymostoma cirratum | reverse complement strand
CCTGCTCCTATGATGCTGCTTGACCTGCTGTGTTCATCCAGCCCCACACCTTGTTATCTCTAATGTTCTAGGGACACGGGTTTATATCCTGCCATGGCACAGTTAAAAGTCTAATCAATATCATGAGCCCACTGTCGATTGTTGGAAAAACCCATCTGCCTCACAAATGCTCTTTAGGGAAGGAAACTGCCATCCTTACCTGGTCTGATCTACATGTGACTCCAGACCCACAGCAATGTGGTTGACTCTTAACTGCGCACTGGGCAATTAGGGATGGACAATAAATGCTGCCTGGCCAGCGACATTCTCATCCTATGAATGAAAAGAAAGAATGGCTGAGCAGGCTCGAAGGGACAATGGCCTACTCTGGTCCTATTTTTCTATGTAATGGTCCATTGCATGGGCCCAGTGCCCCTGAAGGGGCTACTAATGAGGCTGAGACTGGAGCTGGAATAAATTATGAATAGTGCTGTTTTGCTAGTTGCCAGCTGGATGGCCTGATTGTTTGCTTGTTTAAGCTATATCCCTCAATGGCTAAGGTCCGGTGATCAATCAGCTCTGAGACCTATCGCGCAGGAACCAAACTCAGAATACACGTGAGTTGGTCCACAGTGAATTGCAATTTACAAAACAAAGTTCAAATTGATGGAGGCCCTTCAGTCCATCCATATAAATGCACAGCTCCACCAACGCAGTACCCAAGTGGCTCATCATTCTCAGGAAGAAGAAAATATGGCAGACATCAAGGAATCATAGGAGTGCTACAGCACAGAAGGTGGCCATTCAGTCCATTGTATCCACTCTGTCTCGTCAAGCAAACATCATTACCATGTCAATCCCCTGGTGAATAAAAATTCTCAACTCAGAATGAAGGGGCATTCCCCTTTACACCCCGTTTAGTTTTAAATTGTGCCTTCTGGTTTGTGATTCTCTGAGCAGTGGAACATTTTACCCATATCTACCCTGTCTATCCATTCAATGTTTCAATAAGGTCAGCTCTCATCCTTGAAAGGCCTGGAGAATACAGGCCCAGTTTGCACAACCTTTCTCCACAGGACATTCCCACTATTCCAGGAGCAGATATCCTGACCTATGGTCTTGGAGAGGCAAATCACCAGCTCCTGTTGCTCTGTTCCCTCCTTGTTCTGAATTTCTGCTCTGTCAACAATATCACAGAGCTGTAGTCATTCCTGACACATAAGAAGATAGTTGTGGTTGTTGGAGGTCAACCATCTCAGCTCCAGAACATCTCTGCAGGAGTTCCTCAGGGTAGTGTCCTAGGCCCAACCATCTTCAGCTGCTTCATCAATGACCTTCCCTCAGAAGTGGGGATGTTCGCCGATGATTACACAATGTTCAGCACCATTCGTGACTCCTCAGACACTGAAGCTGTCCATGTCTAAATGCAGAAAGGCCTCGACAATATCCAGTTATGCTGATAAACAACATGTAACATTTGTGCCGTAAAAATGCCGGGCAATGACCAAATTCAGAGAGAATACTGAAAGGGCTTAATCATCGCCCCACTGACATTCAGGTAAAGGTAAGGTCACCATAGTCTTCTCAAACCATAAGTCTGCTCTCTCATTAGAGAGACATCTGGTGGTGGTTTAACCTGAGGGCCACCATGCCTCAGGCGAGGGGTGGGGTTGAAAAGGAGAGTCCTTAATGGTAACCTCAGCTGGTACAGGAATTGAACCCACGCTGTTGGTATCACTCCGCATTGCAGACCAACCAACTAAGCTAGCCAGTACCCTCTGGGCATTGAATGGTATTTTATTCACTGAACCCCCATTATCAACATCCTGGTCATTACCATTGACCAGAAACTGAACTGGAGTAGCCATGTAAATGCAAAGGTTGCAACAGCAGGTCAGAGGCTGGGCATTCTGAAATGTGGCCGTCTGTACAGCAGTTAATGATTAATGATGGGGAAGGGTGGAAATGCACAGAGTCACAACTATAGGGAGTTCAGGCTCTGAGATAGATGGTCTCATTAGCAAGTTTGCAGATGACACTAAGATTGGTGGAGTAGCAGATAGTGAAGGGGACTGTTGGAGAATGCAGCAGAATGTAGATAGATTGGAGAGTTGGGCAGATGAAATGGCAGATGGAATTCAATCCAGGCTAATGCGAGGTGATACATTTTGGAAGATCCAATTCAAGAGTGAACTATACCGTAAATGGAAAAGCCCTGGGGAAAATTGATGCACAGAGAGATCTGGGTGTTCAGGTCTATTGTACCCTGAAGGTGGCAAGGCAGGTGGATAGAGTGGTCAAGAAGGCATACAGCATGCTTTCATTCATTGGACGGGGTATTGAGTACAAGAGTTGGCAGGTCATGTTACAGTTGTATAGGACTTTGGTTCGAGCACATTTGGAATACTGCATACAGTTTTGGTCGCCACATTACCAAAAGGATGTGGATGCTTTGGAGAGGGTTAAGAGGAGGTTGCCTGGTATGGAGGGTGCTAGCTACAAAGAGGTTGAGTAGATTAGGATTATGTACATTAGAAAGACGGAGGTTGAGGGGGGACCTGATTGAGGTCTACAAAATCATGAGGGGTATAGACAGGGTAGATAGCAAGAAGCTTTCTCCCAGAGTGGGGGACTCAATTACTAGGGGTCACGATTTCAAGGTGAAAGTGGAAAAGTTTAAGGGAGATATGCGTGGAAAGTTCTTTATGCAGAGGGTGGTGGGTGCCTGGAACGCGTTGCCAGCGGAGGTGGTAGAGGCGGGCACGATAGCATCATTTAAGATGTATCTAGACAGATACATGAATGGGCAGGGAGCAGAGAGATACAGATCCTTGGAAAATAGGTGACAGGTTTAGACAGAGGATCTGGATCAGCGCAGGCTTTGAGGGCTGAAGGGCCTGCTCCTGTGCTGTAATTTTCTTTGTTCTTTGTTCTTTGAGATTGGCAGAGGTGAGGCCCATTGTGCAATTTAAACATGGAAACAAGCATTTGAGAGATGGGGCAGCCAGCAACAAGGTGAGCAAGGATGGGACCGATGTGTGAGCAGACAATGGAGTTGGATATGGGCAGCATGGTTTGGAAATCTTTACAGAGTGTTTAGGGCAGCACAGTGACTCACCAGTTAGCACTGCTGCCTCACAGCCCCAGGGACCTAGGTTCGGTTCCACCCTCAGCTGACTGTCTGTGTGGAGTTTGCACATTCTCCCCGTGTCTGCGTGGGTTTCCTCTGGTTTCCTCCCACAGTCCAAAGATGTGCAGGCTCGGGTGGATTGGCCATGGTAAATTGCCTGTAGTGTTCAGGGATTGGAGTGTTATAGAGGGATGAGACTGGGTGGGATGCCCTGAGGGTTGACATGGACTTGTTGGGCCAAAGGGCCTGTTTCCACACTGTCGGGGCTCTATGAGAATAGGAAGCTGGCTCAGAGCTCATGAGAATAGTCTGGTCTAGAGTTGACTAGGAACATGTACAAAGGTTTTAGAAACAGCTGGGGTGAGGTGCAGGTGGGAGGTGGGTGCCTTGTTGATGGAGAAACCATGGCATTAGCATCATCTTTGCTGTCTTCGAGCCATTAAGAGCTTTGTATCTTGATACCTAAAGGATAGCAGGCAGTGGGAATAATACGTTCTCATTACATTGTGGATACAAGGTGATAACAGGATTGCTCAGGGATGAGCTCAGAAGCTTTTTGTTGAGTGAGGATGATAGGGAACTAAGGTGGGCAAATGGAAATGATGAATGGGTCACTCATGATCTAACAGAATGTTAAAAAGACACAAGAAGTTAAAGGGACTCCTCCTGTTGTAATTGCTGTGGCATTAAGTCAAGCTGTATCAAGCTAATCAATCTTCAATCAATTGGAAGCTTCAGTGAAGTTGATACGATTGCTCAAACCCCATTATTTATCCGACATGAAGCTAGTGTCTAATTGTTGTGTCCTAATTCATCACTCTAACACAGCAATGACAAGATCAGCAGCAGGAGCATGACAATCTGTAACCCTTAGTAATCCTAGCTGAACAGAAATCTATCACCTCTCTTTGGAAGTTATCAATTGACCCCCAGTCAATTGATGGCAGAGAATTCCAGTTTCCCTCCAGCCTTTGGGTGAAGATGTCCTTCCTGACATCAGCCCTTCATGGGCCAGCTGAACTTTAAAGTTCTACTGCCTTATTCCTCCTGCCAAAGCAGCAAGAAGCATGACTTAAAGTAGAGACATTAATTTTAAGTTGTAATTTGAGGTTACATTTGAAATAAAATTGCGTGGTTGGGCAAACAAAATCAGAAATAGCTGGAGAAACTCAACTGGTTTGGCAGCATCTATGGAGAGAAAACAAAGTTAATGTTTTGAGTCCAGTCTCCCGCAAAGTGGATTTCCATCTAGTTGCAGTATGTAATGATTGATATTGTGGTGCAGCAGGTAGTGTCCCTGTGTCTGAGCCAGAAGCTCATGTGTTCATGTCTCACTCCAAGCATCAATGATCGAGGAAGATGTGTTCATTATGCAGCGAAATATCAGGTGGTAAGAGGAGAGGAACATTCTGCTCAGCCACAGACCACTGGAATCTTTACGTGCATGTAAACATCCGCACTGCCACAGCAACCCAGTCTCACTGAGTGAACTATAGTGCTACTTTACCGTCACAGACTTGCTCTGGGATCAGGGCTCAACACGAAGTGGAGTGAATGAGCCTGCAGTAGATCAGTTACACTTTGAACTCAGTAAGGTAGGCTGTGAAGCAAGAATTACTTCACACTGATATGAAACAAGTGAATGTATATCTGAAATATTAAGATGCCCTGCTGCATATCAGGCTGTTACAGCAAAATAGATGAAGCGTTTAGGCCCGAAACGTCAAGTTTTCCTGCTCCTATGATGCTGCTTGACCTGCTGGGTTCATCCAGCCCCATGCTTGTTATCTACAGCAAAACAGTGTCTAGATTAGCCACGATCATATTGAATGGTGGAGCAGGCTCAAAGGACTGAGGGGCCTCCTCTTGTTCCTTGTTCAAATGTGTATTACATCCACAGGATTAGAAACCTCCAAGGAGTGCGTACAGAAGGTGGCTATTTATTCCATCAAATATGAGGTGGTTCTATTAAAGAGCCTTGAAAGAACAGCTCAGTTAGTCACATCTCCTTGATCTGTATGCGTAACTTAGAATTGTTTCATTGAGTGGTTTATCACAGGCTTATATCAGGCATTCTATACTTATATGTGAGACTCACAGACAGATGAATTATAAATGTGTGGAATTTTTCAATGTTGATTTCCTCTCGGAACTGAGCAATTGGTTTGGACAAAAATAAACTGATTGCTACATCTTATCTGACATTGGGCTGGGTGCTTTTAAGGAATAGCAATAAGCTTGAAATGGTAACACAGTAATATCTGTATCATTGACTGAATAAAGTCAGAAGTCATGTGACACCAGGTTATTGTCCGACAGGTTTATTTGAAATCACAGGCTACCTGGTGTCCCATGACTTCTGACTTTGTCCACCCCAGTCCAACACTGGCACTTCCACATCATTGACTGAACAAGACCATATTGAGCATCAGTATCAGTTTGACATTAAATTGATGCTTTCTGAAGATATTTTCTCATCTGTCACACATAAACTCACAATTGAGGTTGGAGTCAGTGCATTAGAACATAGAACATTACAGCGCAGTACAGGCCCTTCGGCCCTCGATCTTGCGCCAACCTGTGAAACCAGTCTGAAGCCCATCTAACCTACACTGTTCCATTATCATCCGTATGTTTACCCAATGACCATTTAAATGCCCTTAAAGTTGGCGAGTCTACAACTGCTGCAGGCAAGGCATTCCATGCCCTTACTACTCTCTGAGTAAAGAATCTACCTCTGACATCTGTCCTATATCTATCACCCCTCAATTTAAAGCTATGTCCCCTCGTGCTAGCCGTCACCATCCGTTTAATTAGAATTATATAGCTCAGAAGGAGACTGGGTGGCCCATTGTGTTAACTATTTGAAAAGACTCCCTGTAAATTCCAAATCCCTTGGCTCTTTCCCCACAGTACTGCAGTGGCTCCTCTGTCAAGTATTGACTCAATTCTTTTTTCAAAGTTATTACTGAATCTACATCACCCCCCTTTCAGGCAGCATGCTTCTGGTCATAATAACTTGTATCAAATACATTTCTCATTATGTCACTTCTGGTTCTTCTGTCTTAAATCTACATCATGATGTGGAGGTGCCAGTATTGGACTGGGTTAGACAAGGTCAGCAATCATGTGACACCAGGTTATAGTCCAACAGGTTTATTTGAAAACACAAGAGCACATATTTCTTGAATCCCTACAGTGTGGAAACAGACGATTTGGCCCAACAAGTCCACACAGATCATCCGAAGAACATCCCACCAAGACCAATCCCCTTACCCTGTCCTTGTAACCCTGCATTTCCCATGCCTAATGCACCTAACCTGCACATCTCTGAACACTACGGGCAATTTAGCATGGCCAATCCACCTAACCTGCACATCATTGGACTGTGGGACGAAACCAGAGCACCCGGAGGAAACCCACACAGACACAGGGAGAATGTGCAAACTCCACACAGACAGTCGCCCAAGGGTGGGCTTGAACCTGAGTCCCTGGTACTGTGAGGCAGCAGTGCTAACCACTGGGCCACCGGGCCACTACAAGGCTTCATTTGACAAAGGGGCTACGCTTCGAAAGCTTGCGTTTTCAAATAAACCTATTAGACTATAACCTGGTGTCATGTGACCTCTGACCTTAAATTTGTGCCCACCTGGTTACTGACCCTCTGGTAGTTTCTCCATGTTGACATTATCAAAAACTCTCATAACTTTGAACGCCTTGATTAAATCTCTTTTAACAGGTTGAAGAATGTGTTGTCAGCTTCTCCAGTCTCCCTGTTGACTGAAGTTCCTCATCCATAGTGAATCTCCTCTCTACCCTCTCCAGCTGACTATAAGACCATCGGAACACGAATAGGCCATTCAGTCCTGAGCCTGCTCTGCCATTCAGTAAGATCATGGCTGATCCAACATGTCTACCTTCCTGCCCTTTGCCTGTAATCTTTGACTCCTCGACTGATCAAGAATTTATTTATCTCAGCCTTAAATATACACAAGGACTCTTCCCCCACAGCTCTCTATGGCAAGCTCCAAAGACTCACAACCCTTTGAGAGAAGAAATTTCTCCTCATCTCAGTCTTAAATTGGTGCTCCTTTGTTTTGAGACTATGCCCTCTAGTCCTAGACTCTCCCATGAGGAGAAACATTCTCTCAGCATTTACTCTCTCAAGCCCCTGAAGAACTCCATATGTTTCAATGAGATCACCGCTCAGTCTTCTAAACTCCAATAAATACGATCCCAACCTGTTTAATTTTTCCTCGTAAGACAATCTCTCCTTACCGAGGAACATCCTAGTGAAACTTCTCTGAACTGTCTCCAATGAAATAATATCTCTTCTTTGAAAAGGGGACCAAAACCGCTCACAGTACTCCAGATCGGGTCTTACCAGCACCTTGTACAGTTACAGTAAGGGTTCCCTACTCGTATGCTCCAAGCCCCTTGAAATACAGACCAACATTCCATTCGCCTTCCTGATTACCTGTTTACCTGTGTGCTAGATCTCTGTGTTTTGTGCACAAGACCCTCGAAGTTCCTTTGTGTTGCAGCTTTCTGCAGCTTTTGTCCGTTTAAATAATACTCTTGTTCTTTTGTTCTTCCTTCCAAAATGAACAATTCCACTGCATTGACATCCTCCTGAATCTGTACTTGCCCAGTATTCAACTGAGTACTCCAGTCAAAGTTTACCCAGTGATTCATAAAGGTTTACCACAGCTTGATTAGCTTTCTTTCACTCTGTCACTACTGATTCAAGGCAAGAATCCACATGATTTCACTTTAAAACCCATAAGTTGCTGTTTCTCATTGGAAAAAATCACGAGAACAACTGCATCCAGCAGCATGCAGCATTTAATTAAATACAAACTTTAAGGTATTAAAACTGTGGGACCCAAATGGAAAAAGGCCTGTTTTAAACTGAGGCCTATGGAAGGAGTTGCTAAATCAAGTTGTAGAAGCTCATTGTGAGTTGCGTTTACACTGTTGCTTTGTTCAAGCAGCAGGGAGTAGGAGCCAAGAGGAAGATGTTTAAGATGCCACAGCACTGTGGGTGTGTATGCAGAATGAGCTTCACCCAGAGACAGACTGCTGATTGGTTTGTGAGTTGTGGAGGCCAGGAGTTATCAGCATGACAGCAACTTTCTGATTGGCTCCAGGGCAATAGAACAGCAAGTGTATGAACAATACAGGGCCAGAAGCTATCAGACTGCATCCAAGACAAGGTCCCCCTCATCCCTTTCTCTCTCTCTGTCTGCAGTGGGGAAATAACTAAGAGCTGAAAGAAAGCTATTCTCACTCAGCATTTGTTATACACTGTTGCCTCCAACCAGTGTTTGAAAGACTGAACTATCAATGTGTCAACTGCTCAACTGCCCTGTGTTTTCAGAAAGAACTTAAAGAATTTAGACATTAAGGAGGTCAGAGAGCAAGAAAATCTAGGAAGAAGGAAACGGAAAGCCTCGTTGAATCTTGCGGTTTGGTGCTATTAAACTGTGTTTCCCCAGTACTTTCTCTTTCACATATAACATCCAGGTTTGTTTGTCAGTCTGTACATATGCAAGAAAGAGATTGGAATTTCACCTCGCAGAGTTTTATGTCGATAATTCACATTTTGTTTTGTCTTTGGCCAGAATTGGTTTATTTGTAGCAAAACTGTCCGGTTAAGCACAGAGAGCTGGTCAGTGTTTTCTGTTAACCTGAGCCCATCAGGCAGGTTAATTGGGGCCTTTGTGCGAAATGGCAAAATCTTTAATGTCAGTGATGATCTCGGGGTCTATTTCCAGAAGGCCTTTGAAAAGGTACCGTACAGGAGGCTGCAAAGTAAGATAAGGGCCCATGGTGTTAGGGGCAAGGTCCTGGCATGGAAAGGGGATTGGTTGACGGGCAGAAGGCAGAAAATATGATTAAAGGGGTCTGTTTCAGGATGGTAGCTGGTGACTAGTGAAGTTCCGCAGGGGTCAGTGTAAGGACCACAACTACTCACATTTTATATTAACGACCACGACAAAGGAACTGAGGCATTGTTGCTAGGTTTGCAGATGACACAAAGATACGTGGGAGGGCAGGTAGTGTTGAGGTGGCTTCAGGAGGACCTAGACATGTTGGGCAAGTGGTTAAAGAAGGGGCAAATCAATACAATGTGGGAAAGTGTGAGCTTATGCACTTTGGTCGAAAGAACAGAGGCATAAACTATTTTCTCAACTGGGAAAGGCTTCAGAAATCTGAAGTACAAAGGCACTTGGGAGTCCCAGTTCAGATTTTCTAAAGATTAACATGCAGGTTCATTTGGTGGTCAGGAAGGCAAATGCAACGTTGCATTCGTTTCAAGAGGGCTAGGATACAAGAGATGTACTTCTGAGGTTGTATCAGGCTCTAGTCACACCATATTTGGAATATTGTGAGCAGTTTTGGGCCTTGTACCTAAGGAAAGATGTGCTGGCGTTAGAGGGGATCCAAAGGAGGTTTATAAAAATGATCCCAGGGATGAAGTATT
The DNA here is from genome assembly GCA_024137785.1 of Ginglymostoma cirratum. Taxonomy (NCBI): domain Eukaryota; kingdom Metazoa; phylum Chordata; class Chondrichthyes; order Orectolobiformes; family Ginglymostomatidae; genus Ginglymostoma; species Ginglymostoma cirratum. Next base: position 64,088,226 of record JAHRHZ010000016.1, on the reverse strand, counting down.
TGTGATATGAGGAGTAGTTGAGGATTCTAGCCTGTACTCGATGGAGTTTAGAAGAATGAAGTGGGGGATCCGATTGAAACCTATAGAATACTGAGAGGCCTGGACAGAGTGGACATGGAGAAGACGTTTCCACTAGTAGGAAAGACTAGGACCCGAGGGAACAGCCTCAGAGTGAAGGGACGACCCTTTAGAAGGATGAATTTCTTCAGCCAGAGGGTGGTGAATCTATGGAACACATTGCCACAGAGAGCTGTGAAGGCCAAATCATTGAGTGTCTTTAAAACAGAGTTAGATAGGTTCTTGATTATTATGGGGATCAAGGGTTATGGTGAGAAGCCAGGAGAATGGGGTTAAGAAACATATCAACCACAATCGAATGGCGGAGTAGATTCGATGGGCTGAATGGCCTAATTCTGCTCCTATAGCTTATGGTCTTTATGGGACAGTGGGGCTTGAGTCTCAGCATACTTTTCTGAATGGGTCATGACATAGATTGAAGCACACAGCTCAGCTATTGATGCAACAGACTGAGGAATGTGTTCACTCTAAAGATCAAAAGCAAATCTGACCATCAGCGAGAGTTGCCAGCCAATGTGAACCTCTGACTCCTGATATTCTGAACCGATTCAATGTGGCCAATTAAAAGCGGGAAAAGTTTTGATGAGGTGAATGCTGCTCCTAGTGGTTGGTGATGAGAGAAGACAAATTCAGAACATTACCACAGGAACGATGTGTAGGAGCCTATTTTTCTTTAGTGAAGAGTGGTCTTGTGACATGACATTCTGATCAGACGCTGCTGGAGAAATAGCATTCAAAGTTATAGTTTTAAAAGGAAAATTTTGAATTTTTTAGAAAAAACGTACTTATCGAGAAAGGTCATGAAATGGGGCAAGTGGATTTTTCTGTTAGCTGAGGAATGATTGACTGAATGTTATTTCATTGTGCTGCGGTGATAACATACACAGCTCATTGAGGACTGTATAAGGGGTCTCTGTATCTGTTAGTTCAGAAAGTTTTGGGGAAAATGCAAGTGACAGGCAACAATATTAAACAAAGTCTTGTGCAATCATTAATTGTCTAGAAGCATGCAAATTGTTTTTTCTTTATTTATTCACAGGATGAGGGTGCCGCTGACCAGGCAGCATTTATTGCCCATCCCTAATTGCCCAGAGGGCACTTAAGAGTCAACCACATTGCTGTGGGTCTGGAGTAACATGTAGGCCAGACCAGGTAAGGATGGCAGCTTCCTTTCCTAAAGGACATCGGTGAACCAGATGGGATTTGCCTTACAATTGGCAATGGATTCTTTGCCATCATTAGATTGTTAATTCCAGATATTTATTTAATTCAAATTCCACCATCTGCCATGGTGGGATTCAAACCCAGGTCTGCAGAATGTTACCTGGGGGTTTCTGGATTAACAGCCCTGCGATAATACCACTAGGCCATTGCCTCCCCACAAATTTGCCGAATGGAGATGGACAAGATCCAGCAAATTTACTTTCCCCCATTTCTGGGCTTCACTTGGTCCAATAGGAATGGACTTATTGACCAATCACATTGATCAATCTCTGTGTTACAGATGAGTCTGTAACAGAGTCCGGCTTGAAGTGAGGAGGTGGGTGGAGGAAGCTTTGAAAATCAGAGATCCAAAGTTACCTGTTCCACACCCAAATCCACCCCCACCAACCTGGGTCTCACTCACCACAGGTCTCCAATTAAACAAATACTGGATCCCAGAACATTATCCTCTGAATAAAATCTCTTGAATTTGTGTTTGAATGATTGACCGTTGTTTCCATTGTGTCCCAAGTGAGCCTGCTTGATGGATTAGCCACACATTCACTAAGTACCTTCGAACTGCCGTCATCCAGGGTACAGGCTGTGCCCTCTGGCTCTGCAGGAGAAACAGCTTTATCAGTATGATCCTGCCCCACTGAAACACTTCAAAACAATCACAGCTCCTCTTGTTCCTCCTCTACTCCATTCAGAGAGCACTCAATTTAGGAAACACTTGTTTCACTCCGTCCATTTCTATATTATATTTGTATTCATCATTTTAGCTCATCATGTGTTGTTTACTTTCATTAGAATGCTGATCTCACCTTAATTGCTTTTCCTTTCATTATTGACTTGCAGCCCAGTGTGTTCTTAACGAGTCTCAGCAATGACGTGTACAGTTCCAGCGTGTTCTATCATGTAAACATTTACTAGAGGGAAAGGAATTTCAACTTTCACCTTCAACAAGACTGAAAGCAAAGGAAAAATCGAAGAGGATACATGACCTGAACAATGAAATTAACACTTGGAGCCTGAGGGGGAAGGATTAGGTTTGTACAAAGAACAAAGAAAACATACAGCCCAGGAACAGGCCCTTCGGCCCTCCAAGCCTGTGCAGATCCAAATCCACTGTCTAAACCTATCGCCCAATTCCTAAGGATCTGTATCCCTCTGCTCCCCACCTACTCATGCATCTGTCCAGACGCACCTTAAATGAATCTACCGTGCCTGCCTCTACTACCTCTGTTGGCAACGCGTTCCAGGCACCTACCACCCTCTGTGTAAAGTACTTTCCGCGTGTATCCCCCTTAAACTTTTCTCCTCTCACCTTGAACGCGTGACCCCTCGTTATTGAATCCCTCACCCTGGGAAAAAGCTTATCTCTATCAACCCTGTCTATACCCTTCATGATTTTGAAGACCTCAATCAGGTCCCCCCTCAATCTCCTTTTTTCTAATGAAAACAATCCTAACCTACTCAACCTCTCTTCATAGCTAGCACCTTCCATACCAGGCAACATCCTCGTAAACCTTCTCTGTACCCTCTCCAAAGCTTCCACATCCTTTTGGTAATGTGGCGACCAGAACTGTACACAGTATTCTAAATGTGGCCGAACCAAAGTCTTGTACAATTTTAACATGACCTGCCAGCTCTTATACTCAATACCCCGTCCGATGAAGGCAAGCATACCATATGCCTTCTTGACCACTCTATCCACCTGTGCAGCCACCTTCAGGGTACAATGGACCTGAACTCCCAGATCTCCCTGCTCATCAACTTTTCCCAAGGCTCTTCCGTTTATAGTATAGTTCGCTCTAGAATTAGACCTCCCAAAATGCATCACCTCACACTTGCCCGGATTGAACTCCATCTGCCACTTCTCCGCCCAACTCTCCAGTCTATCTATATTCTCCTGTATTCTTTGACAATCCCCTATGCTTTCTGCTACTCCCCCAATCTTCATGTCATCTGCAAACCTACTGATCAGACCACTTATGCCCTCTTCCAGATCATTTATATATATCACAAACAACAGTGGCCCCAGCACTGATCCCTGTGGAACACCACTGGTCACCTTTCTCCATTTCGAGAAACTCCCTTCAACTACTACTCTCTGTCTCCTGTTGCTCAACCAGTTCTTTATCCACCTAGCTAGAACACCCTGTATACCATGTGACTTCACATTCTCCATTAGTTTACAATGGGGAGTCTTATCAAATGCCTTACTAAAGTCCATGTAGATGACATCTACAGCCCTTCCTTCATCTATCAACTTGATGAAGGAGCTTGTAGGTGTGCCTCTGTCTATTGCTGTCACATCATTGGTACAGGTTACAGAGTCATTTAACGAAATAGAAGGTTTGTCACATTGGCCTCTAGTACTTCATGTTCTATAGATGCTCGCTTCCAAAGCCATTATTGCACACGGTTGACAATCCAAAGGGACAGGTACATGCATACACTCGTAGAATCCCTACAGTGTGGAAAGAGGCCCTTTGGCCTTGGAGCATCCCACCCAGACCCATCCCCCTATAACCCACCTAATCTACACCTCCCTGAACACTACGGGCAATTTAGCATGGCCAATCCACCTAGCCTGCACATCTTTGGACTGTGGGAGGAAACCCATGCAGACACAGGGAGAATGTGCAAACTCCACACAGACAGTTGCTCCAAGGCTAGAATTGAACCTGGGTCCCTGGTGCTGTAGAGGTAGCAGTGCTAACCACTGAGCCACTGTGCCACCTCTTAAGTTACAGTTACAGACAGGCAATGCATACATCCATACACACAATCAATAGATGTGCACATGGTGAGGCACATGCAACCTTACACGGTGCATACATGTACACATGGGATCATACTCACATACATGGTGTACACATATGCTGACACACACACACACATGTGCGCGCACACACATACACACATACACGCTCGCGCACGCTTTCTTGCAAAGCTTTTGGAATACAATAAGGACATGTTATACCTGACTTGTATTAGTATTTGGTCAGGCCACATTGTGTTTGCTAAGTTCAGTTCTGCATATCAAACTTTGGGACACATACATATATAGTATTGGAAGGAGGTCAGTGCACTTTCAGTAGAATTTAAAAATAGAATATGGGGACAGTGTCATACAGTCAGCATTGCAGTGAAGCAGTCTGAGAAGAGTGTCCTGTTGTGAGTATCACGGTGAGGCAGTCTGGGAAGAGTGTCCTGCAGTCAGCACCGCAGTGAAGCAGTCCGGGAACGGTGTCCTGCAGTCAGCACCGCAGTGAAGCAGCCTGGGAATGGTGTCCTGCAGTCAGCACCACAGTGAAGCAGCCTGGAAACGGTGTCCTGCAGTCAGCACTGCAGTGAAGCAGTCCGGGAACGGTGTCCTGCAGTCAGCACCGCAGTGAAGCAGTCCGGGAACGGTGTCCTGCAGTCAGCTCTTATTGAAAAACCAAGAGTGACAACACAGAACATCTACAAGTTCATTGTCTGAAGTTTAGAATTTTTGGAAGGTTACCTGAGGTATTAGAGTGGCCACTTAGGTATGGAGTCAAGAGGCAGAGCAGCAGTGAAGAGGCAGTGCAGAACAGAGGATTTAAATCCAACGCATGAGGTCTACATCACTCACCTTGGAAGATGGAGGTGCAGGCAGACCCTGAGAGTGAGCATCATTGAGTTTGAAACAGGGTACAATAAACAAAGAGTGAAATCACAGGAAATCCATTAGTTGATTGGTTAGAATAAACACAAAACAAAAGCAGAAATTGCTGGAAAAGCTCAGCAGGTCTGGCAGCATCTGTGAAGGAAAAATCAGAGTTAAAGTTTCGGGTCCGGTGACCCTTCCTCAGAACTCAGACCCAAAACATTAACTCTGATTATTTTCCTCACAGATGCTGCCAGACGTGCTGAGCTTTTCCAGCAACTTTTGTTTTTGTTCCTGATTTACAGCATCCACAGATCTTTCGGTTTTTATTTGGTTAAAATAAACCCTGCTTTTAGGGATTATCTACAAATTGTCTTGAATTAAAAAATGTGTATATTTTTTAAAGCATGTACTTGGATTTAACTGACAAAGCGAGGGCCCGTGCAATGAGGTAATAAAAGTAACATAAAGTAAGTTTAAGACCAAAACAAAGGTCTCCAAAAATTTAAGACAAGGTTATGGCTATGATACAGTTACGATTACAGAGACATAGCTCAAGGTGGTCAAGCATGTGATCTGACATCCAGGGATGATCACTATTTAGGAAGTACAGGCACAAAGGGAAAGATGGTGAGGTAGCATTGTTAGTAAAGGACAAACAATGCAATTATTAGGAAGGACATTGGCTCAGGAAATAATGATGTGGAATCTGTTTGGGTGGAGATAAGAAAGACCGAGGGACAGAAAAGATTGTTAGAGTTTGTCTATAGGCACCCAGAAAGTAGTGGGGACATAAAGGAGCGTATTAAAAAAGAAACCAGAGACGCATGCAATAAGGGTACTGCTGTAACCATGGGTAATTTGTATTTACATATCAATTGGACTCACCTAGCAGAATCACTGTGGAGAAGAATTCAGGAGTGTGAATGTGATGGCATTTAGAGCGATGCATTGAGGGACCAACCAGTGAACAGACTGTTCTAGACTGGGCACTGTGCAGTGAGACAGGATTAATTAACAACCTTGTGTGCAGGGACCCATGGGGAAAAGTGACCATAATATGACAAAATTCTTCATTAAGATGGAGAGTGAAATACTTGAATCTGAATCTAGGATACTGCATGTAAGAATAAAGGGAACGATGGGGCTCTGATGCACAAATTGGTAATGATGAATTGGGGACCCTTACTGAAGGGTTGATAGTGGACAGGCAGTGGTTCAGACTTTAAGAAAGTGTGCACGAATTTACAACACTTACTCATTCCAGCCTGTCACAAAAATAAAAGAGTAAAAGTGGCTCAATCATGCCTTATGAAAGATATTAAGGACAGTATTAATCCCAAAGAGGAAAGATATAAAATTGCCAGAAAAGGCAGCACACTGAGGACTGGGAGCATTTTAGAATTCAGCAAAAGAGGACTAAAAGTTTGCTCACACTAGAAAGTAGATTATGAAAGTAAACTTGCAGCAAAGATAGAAACAAACCGTAAAAGCATCTATTCATATGTGAAGAGAAAAGAATTAGTAAAGATTAATATAGGTCCCTTTTTGTCAAATGCTGGGAAGTTATGATGGGGTACAAAGAAACGACAAAATAACTGAACACTTTAGTTCTGTCTTCATAAAAGCGGACAGAATTAACCTGCCAGAAATGTGAGGGAACCAAGGATCTAGGGAGAGGATGGATTTGAAGAAAATCAGTAAAAGGAAAATTTAAATTAGTTAAAAAAAATGGTGCTAGAGAAATTAAAGGGCTTAAAGGCTGACAAATCCTCAGGGCATGATAATGTCCACCCCAGAGTATGAGAGGAAGTGGCCTGTTACTTTTACATACATTGGTGTTCATCTTTCAAAATTCCATAGACAGTAACGCAGCTCCTACACATTGGAAGACGGCAAATATTACCGCACTACTTAACAGTAATGATGCGATATCAGCCTATCATTATAGGGGAAAATGCTCGAGTCTATTGTCAAAGATATGATCACAGAACATTTGGAAAGCATTGACAGGGCTGGACAAAGCCGATATGGGCTTACAAAATGCAAATCATGCTCAACAAAACCCATTGGACATTTTTGAAGATGTAAATCATAAAACAGACAATAGGGAAGACATTGGATGTGTATATCTGGATTTTCAGAAGGCTTTTGTTAAGACTTCTCATAAGAGGCTACTGGGCAAAACTGATGCACATGGGACAGAAAGTGACACTTTGGCATGGATCAAAATATGGTTGTCCGACAGCAAGTAGAGAATTGGAATAAATGAGTCTTTTTCAGAGTAGCAGGTAGTGATCAGTAGGTACCTCAAGGATCAGTAGATTTACTAGGTTCACTAACAAGGGTCAGTTGGCTGATACCAAGGATGGACGGACTTTTTCCTGAGGAAAGACTGATTTGACTGGGTGTGCATTCACTAGAGGTTAGCAGGATGATAGAGGATTTGATGCGGCTGTATAAAATTCTAACAGGGCTATATAGACTAGATTCAGGGAAGTTTTTACCCTGGTTGAAGGACTCTTGATCCAGGGGTGACAGTGTCAGGATATGGGGTGGCGTGACTGTGGGCTGAAATGGGGAAACATTTCTTCACTCGGAGGGTAGTGAACCTGTGGAATTCTCCACCACAGAAGGCTGTGGAGGCCAAGTCACTGAAGAAATACATTAATACATTTTTTTAATTTTTAAAATATCAAAGGGGAAGTGGAGAATAGAGAGATAGAGGATCGGCCATGATCATATTGTATGGCAGGGTATGCTTGGTGGGCCGAATGACATACTCCTGTTCCTAGTTCCTGTGTTTCTATGAATGAGGTTTGTAACCCCTTGTGTTTAGAACTTTGAAAAGTAACTAATTTTGAGGTAGTAAAAACAATAAAGTCATTTATACAGACAACGTAGTGTGTTGTGTAATTGTACAGTATGCAGCTAAGGGCAGCACAGTGGCTCAGTGGTTAGCACTGCTGCCTCACAGTGCCAGGGACCCAGGTTTGATTCCAGCCTTGGGTGACTGTCTGTGTGGGTTTCCCTCGGGTGCTCTGGTTTCCTCCCACCGTCCAAAGATGTGCAGGCTGGGTGGATTGGCCATGCTAAATTGCTTGTAGTGTTCAGGGATGTGTAGATTACGTGGGTTATAGCGGGGTGGGTCTGGGTGGGATGCTTTGAGGTTCGGTGTAGACTGGTTGAGCCGAAGGGCCTGTTTCCACACTGTAGGGATTCTATGAAGATAGATGCCATCACAACATGTCATGTTCCAGTATAAAGTAACACACCTCACCTTCTGTAATAATCTTGGCATCCATTTGCAGTTACTGTGTCTTTGCTCTATGCTGTCAGTGAGCATAGAACCCAGACTATATGTAAGTTTGAGAACTTACAGCAATATAGTTAGTGATCTTAATAAACTTCAAAACATCTGTCTAAAGAGGACATTGTGGCATTTGTTACAAGGGCTAATATGTAGTGAATACTCAATCCATGTGATACTGGCATTCAGTAGTCACATCATAGAGAAATCATTCTCTCCTTTGGAGAGCACAGAACAAGGAACCTTCACATTTGAGTACAACCATTTCAGAGAGAAATCAGGAAGCGTTATCATCACACAAAGAGTAGTAACAACCTAGAACTGTCTTCATCAAAGATCTGTTGTTGATGAGAAGTTGAAGGTTGATAGATCTCTGTCGGAGAAGAGTATCCAGGAAAGAGGAGCAAAGGAAGGTCAATATGTTGAAGTATAAATTCGGTATGATCTACTGAATGATTAGAAAGGGATACAGGCAGCTGAATGACCATCAACTGCTCCTATGTTCCTAAGCATATATGTATTTACTTTTTGTGGCTCATCTAACATTGCTCCCACTGAGAAATGCTGCAACTATTTTGTTTATTCAAGATGTGGAGGTGCCAGTGTTGGCCTGGGGTGGACAAAGTCAGAAGTCACACAGAAGTGACTTCACTTGATGAAGGGGCAGTTCTTCGAAAGCTTGTGATTTCTAATAAACCTGTTAGACTATAACCTGGTGTTGTGTGACTTGTGACTTTATTCATTCACTGGCTGGGCCAGCATTTATTTCATATCCATAACTACCTTCCAGTAAATGATATTGAGTTACAAATTTAAACTGCTGCAGCCCAAGTCTTAGGAAGGGAGTTGCAGGAATTTGACCCAGAGACAGTGGAGGAACAGTGATATATTCCCAGGTTGGGATGGTGGTGTTCCCATACATCTGCTGCCCTCATATTCCAAGGTTTGGAAGGTGTTGTCGAATGAGCCTTGGTGAATTGCTGCAGGGCGTCTTGTAAATAGTACTCCCTAGTGAAAGGACTGAATATTGAAGATATCATCCACCATTATGGATGGTGTGAAGCTTCTTGTTCAGAAGCTGCACATGTCCAGGCAGGTGGGACATATTCCATCACATTCCTGATTTTTATTTTATAGGTGATAGACAGGCTTTGGAGAGGCAGGAGGTAAGTTACTCCCCTCAGATCTCCCAGCCTCTGACCCACACTTGGAGCCACTGGAATGATGTGATTGGTCCACTTCATTTTCTGGTTAATGGTGAACCTGAGGGTGTTTGTTGTGGGACATTCAGCCACTGTAATGCCATTGAATGTGAGGAGATAATGAGATTCTTGTTCAAGATGCTCATTGCCTTGTATTTATGCTGCACAAGCCTGGATGTTGTTTGCATACCAGGTCTTGCTGTATTGGAACATGGACTGCTTCAGTATCTGAGGATTCGTGAATGGTGCTGAACATTGTGTAATCATCACTAAACGTCAGTCTATCAGTATATCTTTACAATTTCAGCGATGATAACCTGATTTCCAGAAGCTGTTCTTTTGAGAACAATCATAGCTAAAGAAGTGGTGAAAAAATTTACTCAGTTTTTTATGCAACTGAAAGGTAGTCGGACCAAGGTCACAACTTTATACGGTTGCAGACTTGCTCGCCGAGCTGATGGGTTTGGTTGCAGATGTTTTGTCACCATGCTAGGTAACATTGTCAATGTGTCTCCGGTGAAGCATTTGTGTTCTGTCCCACTTGTTATTTATTGTTGTTCTTGTTGTAAATAATGAGCAGGACAGAACTCCTACACTTTCAGTGTTTCCCTGTAATGTGCAGCAAGTTGCCCACAATTTAGAAGCTGTTCTAAATCATACCTGGTGAATAGCCTGTGAACCATGAATTGGAGATAGAAAGAGTATAACAGGTGAGTAAATGTGTTGTTACCCCCTTCATAGTTCATCATGGAATGCTGTAGCCTGGGCTATAAAAATGGCTGGAAAACAGCAATGGCAGAGCTGTGATCAGTGACGTGATGATCAGGTAGTAATGTTCAAAAACTTGCAAGCTGAGAAGTGAAAGAATAGCAAAGTAAAAATGGAAAAATCTTCAGAAGCATTAGAATTGATTATCCGCTGGGTAAAGTGCTATTCTGCATTACACAATATAGAAACCATTGTCCAGTATGTGAGATCAATAGCTGATTGATTAAATTTTTCTAGTGACTTTGATTCGTTCATTGCAGCAAAGCTCATTCATTTATCTGTTTGAAAGCTATGATGTGTGTCCAAGCTTTTGGCTTTCTTTCAATGCGCCGCAATATTCTGTACTCTAGGTTTTGTTTACACAGCTATACTGGGGAATGTCAGTCCCTGGGAATTTACTCATATTAGTTTTTAATATTTTCAATAAAAGAAAGAATAAATAGTAAATATAAACTATCAAATAAATGTTTAAAAATCATCCAGTGTGGGGCTTGAGACAATCAATTAATTTAAAGCTCCATTATCAATCAAATGAGTTAGCAAGGCCAAGCCTGATTTGGGATTTGCATAACACTGACACTCCTGCTACTGACTGTGTTCCGTTGCACATGGGCCAGTGGCTGCAGTGTGAGTGGGCATATGGAAATGTTCCATCAGGCAGCAGAAAGAATTACAACACAGCCTGGAAATCCTTCATCGCATGAGGAAGCTAAAAAATTGGACCAAGTTTCTAGGGATTGTGGAAGAAGAGGATTGGGCAAGATGTACGGAAAAAAGAAATCAACAACCCCATTCTAAGTTTATCAAAAATCATCAATTTCAACCAGAGCCTCACAGCGGCTGCAAATAATCCAACAATCCAGAAATGTAAGGGTTGCTTTTAATATTAAAGGTGCCACACTCCTGTGGGTGCCAGGCTTAGGACTGGAGAATAAGGAGTAGTGGTAATTTCACTGGACTAGAGATCCAGGAAACCAGGATATAGGTTCCTAATCCAGGGATATAGGTCCAAATCCCAGAATGGCAGATGGTGAAATTTGAATTCAACAAAAACATGGAATTAAATAAATATAGTCTAATGGTGCCCATGAAACTATTGTCAATTGTTGTTAAACATACCTAGTTAACCAATGGAAGTGCGGCTCCAGACTCACAGCAATGGGGCTGATACCTCACTGTCCTCTGGGCATTTAGGACGGACAATAAATGCTGGTCCAGCCTGTGATAAATACATCCCGTGAATGAATTTAAATAAATTAACTTATCTCCAGGACTTTGCTGGGTGCAAATCTCAGATGAAAAGACACTATGTTATTAAAACCTGGTGCACACTTTTCCCTCATTTCCTTATATTTATTCTCTTTAAAAGTAACAAACACAGTGGGAGAAAAGTTTACTAATTGATAGTGAAGAATCCAATTGGATAATGACAAGTCCTCCTTGTTTTCTAATTGATTGCAGGAAGGCAGGAGCTGTGACAACGGATGAGTCAGGTGCCTGATGAAGGCAGAGTAGGAGCAGGCCAGATGGTGGCAGTAGATCACATGATGAAATCTCCAGGACTGTGTCCAGTTGGAGTTGGCAGAGCCTCAGAAGCTTCATTCCCTGACTGGAAGATTGGAATTGGCTTTGGACTTCAAGCTGTGATACCAGCTGGTCTGGCGACCCCTGTGGGGATTGCTGCAGGGCAATCTGAGACTATGTCTACACTCGGATCACCAGGCCATGGCATCTCTGGGGTAGCACAGTGACTCAGTGGTTAGCACTGCTGCCTTACAGCACCAGGGACCTGGGTTTGATTCCAAACTCGGGTGACTGTCTGTGTGGAGTTTGCATGTTCTCCCTGTGTCTGCGTGGGTTTGCTCCACTTTCCTCGCACAGGCCAAAGATGTGCAGGTTAGGGTAGATTGGCCATGCTAAATAGCCCCATAGTGTCCAGGGATGTGCAGGCCAGGTGGGTTAGCCATGGGAAATGCAGGGTTACAGGGATAGAGTAGGGGGATGGGGATGGGTCTGGGTAGGATGCTCTTGGGAGGGATGGTGTGGACTTGTTGGGCTGAATAGCCTGTTTCCACACTGTAAGGATTCTATGAATCTATGATCAGTGTTGAAGCTGGAAATGAAACTGATCTCATTACAAGCTGCAGATTATTAAAATAGGCATAAAGGGCAGAACTTATTCTCCTCTCCCCTCATGAGTTTGATAGTGGGTGGGGAGCAGCAGAGTATTTAAGCAAGTAGGGATGCTGGGGTTTGCAGATGGGATCTCGTCCAGTCCATGGAGGGAAAGCCAATGAGGAGTCTATCCCCTCCATCGCCCCATTGAGCTGAGGCCCGTACCTGGTCAGGTACAGACCACCAGAGGATTCTATGGTCACTGCTGCTTGGCTTACCCCAACCAGCACCAGAGGGAGAGCTGATGGCCTACCAGGACAGGTGGTGGGGTTTGATGTGCTTCGATCAAAGGCAATTGGAGCCTGATTCAGGGACCCAGCATCAGGAAGGAAAGGGGTAGCTGACGGTCACTTTCAAGCCCTTCCTACAGACCTGCTACCTTAACACCCCTCCCAAACCCCCACAGCCCCCTGCCTGTGACCTGTCACTCATCTGGGAGGCTCTGTGATAATTCTGGGCATTGTCCTGGTGTCATACAGCCAATGCTCACTGCCTCCCCGTTGTACCACTGCTATAGGTGGGAATGACATCACCTACCTGAGTCCTTAATCCTAGATAAAGTCTCCAGTCCTATCTCTGGGCGGTATGTAATTTGGCTGGTCTTCCTCAAAAGGGTTCTCAATGGATCTCCAGTTGCTGGGCTTCAGCATCAATGCTTCATTAAAAACCACCCAAAGTATTGTTTCAAATTGTTTCTGTCGGCATGAGAGAATGCAATGTGGGACTAGAGACTGAAAGAAATCAATCAGAGAATGCTGGAAGGATCTGATAGAAGTCTTCAATTCTATGGAAAGAATATCTTCTGTAGTGTGGTGAATGTATGAAAAAGGAGACAAGCAGCCAGGTTGGAATTATAACTGAGCAGAATAGAGGCAAATTCTTTGAGTAACTGAACTTTTAGAATGTACAAACACCTGATCATGTGAGGCTAATGAAACCAGACTAGTTATAGCATTTAAGAATATGCTGGATACACGCTGGTGGGGGAAACTATCAAAAACTACAGGGATAGAACAGGGAAACTGGATCAAAGTAGATAGAGTAGAAGAGTGAGTATAATGATTGGTATGAGGGTGACCAGGTGGATCCCATTGACAATGCGATCCCTAATTGGGGCTGTTAGCCTGTGCCAATCAGGGAGCTCTGGCTGACAGATATAAACAGGAGTGTCAGAGATTCTCCTCACTAGCGGGATTGGCTCTGAACTGGCTTGTGTGAAGCTCACTTACCTATGCGTGAAAATCATTAACATTTGGGTACAGTTAATGAGCTTTGGTGGTGTCAACAAGGCACTGTCCAGAAGCAGCAAAGATGAATGTTATGTCAACTATAACCTTTGCAGAGTTGTGTATGTCAGATTACAAGCTCCAGTCATGATCAAGTATAAACCACAATGATTTCATTCCGTGTAAAGTCTGACTGAATTCATGCCAAATCTGAGCTTCTCATCTGACTGCAGCACCTCGCATTTCTGGTATGCAATGAAATTGTCTTGGTTTATGAGTTGGAGAGTCAATGATCCCTCACACGAGAACATTTCTTACGCAGAGGGGCCATTGTGAGGCAGGAACAGATATGTAATTTGCTCAGGTCATAAAGGTGACCTCATCAGGCACTGGGGTAACAACTGAATGGTTCGTGTTTATTATCACAATCCAAGGACTGCCTTGAAATTGGGTTGAAGTGACATTGATGGAAAACTGAGAGAAGAAATTTGCCTTCACCACAAAATGGAGCAGATGCCTGACTGACACAAGTTTGTAATAAGGAAAGGATTTTGTTAGCCTGACCCAAAATAAGGCAAATAAGATTCTGACATGAATTATCATGGGAATAATTAACATTTTGTATCCAAACTGTACTGAGAATTCATTAAATTTCCAGTAGAATAGCTACTTAACTTTCAAAGCAATAAAATACTGCAAATGGATGTTATTTTAAATCAAATTTCATTTTAATAACGCTCCACTTTTCATTTATTAAAAATTTGAAGTATATTTTTAAAATCTAATTTGCATAAATGCTTAATAATTTGAAAAATTCATTTCCCCTTTTCCATGGATACAACTGGGGGAGGGTGGTCAGGGAAGGAGAGCTCAATCAGCTGATTGACCACTGACCTCTGAACTCCTTGGCAAAAACCTGCTGAGGATTAATGTAATACCTTTGGACCTGCTGTAATTACCGTCATTATTGAAGTGTGCCTGAAGAACCGACTACTATTGGATTGTCCGTGACTGTTGTACTTTGTTTAAACCACAAGGTCTGGACTTTCACTGAGTTTGGGAGACTCTTTTTAAAAAGTTGGGCAAAACCTGAATCATAGAATCCTTTCAGTGTGGAAACAGGCCCTTCGGCCCAACAAGTCAGCACTGACCCACACAGCATCCAACGTAGACCCATAATCGCCCTAATCTACATGTCCCTGAACAGTATGGGCAATTTAGCATGGCCAATCCACCTAGCCTGCATGTCCTTGCACCGTGGGAGGAATCCGGAGCACCCGGAGGAAACCCATGCAGTCTCAGGGAGAATGTGCAAACTCCACACAGACAGTCACCTGAGGGTGGAATCGATCCTGGGTCCCTGGTGCTGTGAGGCAGCAGTGCTAACCACTGTGCCACCGTACCACCCTTGGATTCAGAATCCCTGTTCCCAATACAACTTTTTTTAAACATTCATTCATGGGATGAGGGTGTCACGGGCCAGACCAGCATTTATTACCCATCCCTAATTGCTCAAAGGGCAGTTGTGTCAACCACATTGCCCTGGGTCTGGAGTCACATGCTGGTCAGACCAGATACAGGCGGCACTTTCCTTCCCTGAATGACAAGAGTGACCCAGCTGGGTTCTTCCAACAATCGACAATGTTTCATGATCATAATCAGATTCAATAATTCCAGGTAACAAGCATGGGGCTGGATGAACACAGCAGGTCAAGCAGCATCATAAGTTTTCCTGCTCCT
>JAHRHZ010000016.1:64015147-64072484 GCA_024137785.1 Ginglymostoma cirratum | reverse complement strand
ATCTCTGATTCAATAATTCCAGGTTTTTGTTGAATTTCAATTCCAACCTTTGCCATGGCAGGATTCGAACCCACGATCCCAGAACATTACCTGGATCTCTGGGTTAATAAAATACAGATAATACCACTGGGCTATCACCTCCCCATTGATCTGCGTGAGAGAAAGGGGATGGGCTGTGCAATGCGCAAGGTAAATAAAAATTCCACGTCATTTCAACTCCGAGCATAGAACAAGAAAATACAATCTTAACACCAGGAATAGCCTCAACTCACTTGTGGCTTCCACAACTTCATAGTAGAAACATAAAATGCTCATAAATCCAGATAAGTCACTTCGAATTATCAAGCAGCCATGTTAGTTAAACCTCCTGCACTGTAACTTTCCTTTAAAAAGCTGCCGACCTGTGACCTTGAGTCAATTTCAGCAACTTCAGTTGTAACTCCGTCACTGACATCACCAATGCTGACTAGCAGCAGTGTGTAATATCCTACGACAAGTGCTCACCTGAACTAAAGACCCACTCCCCGCCGCGGACAGGACCAATGTCATCTACAAGATCCCCTGCAGAGACTGCGAGAAACACTACATCGCACAAACAGGAGGGAAACTAACAACAAGAGTACATGAACACCAACTGGCTACAAAAAGACATGACCAATCCTCACTCATCTCTATTCACATGGACAAGGAGAACTACAACTTCAACTGGGACAATGCCAAGATCCTGGGACAGGCTAGGCAGAGACAAGCACGAGAATTCCTGGAAGCATGGCACTCCACGAAGCAGGCTATTAATAAACACATTGAACTCGACCCCACATACATTCCACTACGCAGGAAACCCGGGAGTGAGTCAATCCATCGCAACAGACCCAGAGTTTAAAACCCAGGTGGGAAAACACACCGACGCTTCATCAGAGGCTGCACTGAGGATGTTATCAAGCACAGTAACGAAACGTCTGCGGAACAACAAACCAGCTCGGCGAGCCAACCAACCTCAACAGTGTGTAATATCTACAAGGTGCGCTGCAGAAATTCACCAAAGCATTTAGACAGCACCTTCCAAACCTACATCACTTCCATCTAGATGGACAAGGGCAGCAGATACATGGGAACCATTCTGACTTGGAAATATTCCTCCATTCCTTCAGTGTCACCGGGTCAAAATCCTGGAACTCCCTTTCTAAGGGCATTGTGGGTTACCCGATGGCACAGCAACTGCAGCAGTTCAAGAAGGCAGCTCACCACCCCCTTCTCAAGGGCAACTAGGGACAAGTAACAAATGCTGGGCAGGCCAGCGACACCCATATCTCATAAATGAATAAAAAGAACTCTCAAGACCGGTATTGCTTGACTGTTTCCTCGATGAACCATCATTATCAGACCTGGAGGTAGTGGGCTAAAAGTTCACAGTTTGATGGACAAGGTGCTATTACAGGAATCTTTGTCTTTGAAAAAAAGCATAAAAACCGTATCCTGGATTAAGTACTTAAGGAGATTTAAGTGTATTGTATGAACTTTCATGAATGAGATCTTTATTATAAAGTCTGTAATAAATGTTTATTTAATCTCACTACGTGTCCTGAGACCTACTGATGTATGGTGTATAATGAGCTGGTAAAGACAAGTGGTTGAGAGGGTTGGATGAACACAGCAGGTCAAGCAGCATCATAAGTTTTCCTGCTCCTATGATGCTGCTTGACCTGCTGTGTTCATCCAGCCCCATGCTTGTTATCTTGGATTCTCCAGCATCTGCAGTACCTTTTATCTCTGGTTGAGAGGGTATTGAGTATCAAGAATTGTCTCACAGCGATAAGGGCCATAGGGATGAATGGGTTGGCTGGCATTGGTATGGATAGGATTTGGGAATTGAGTTGGAGGGATTAGGGTATGACAGGTTTGTGGACTAGAGATCCTAATATTCAATAAAAACAGCTGGGACGAAGTGCCAAAGAACCAATGTGTGTCTTTTAAACGTCCTCCCTCAGTGTTCAGCTTCCTCCAAACAGAGTCCAGGCAAACCATATCAACTGCATTCTCCTCATCAACCGTCTCTGTTCCCTCCTTTAAAGAAAAGGTGGTTAAACATGATTTGCTTTTAACAAATCGGTGCTGTCCTCCATTACTGAATCTACATTCGTCCAAGTGGCAGCTAATGTTGTCTTGAATTTTTGGATCTGAATTTCCTATTTCTTACTACTGAGGTTAAACTAATTTGCTTTAATTGCTGGGGTGACCTTTGCAATCTTTTATTGCTGAAGAACATAGAGCTTTCAATTCTCTGGTTCTCTGGCACCAGCCTGTATCTAAGGGGAATTGGAAGACAATGGGCAGCGCTCCATCAGTTTCCATCCTTGCTTCTCTCAGTCTCCTCGAAACCATCTCATTTGGTCTTGGTGACTTCTCAACTTTTAAGTGCCGCCAGCTTTTCTCGTGCTTCTTCTTGATCAATTTTAAGCCTGCTATATGTTTAAACTATATTATCTCAGGCCAGGACCAGGCCGCAGCTTTTTCCTGGGTAAGGTCAGATGCCAAGTAATCATTTAATACTTTATGAATGGCCCTCCACCCTCCCACATATAAATGCTCTTTCAGGTCCACAACTGACTTTACTCCTGCTTTCATCAACTTTGCACTCTTTCTGTGCAATTGAAGACTTTTGGATTTCCTTTTGGATTGACTGCCAGTCTCTTCTCATAATTTATCTCTTTGTCTGTCATATATTTTTCCATTTTCCCACTGTACTTCCCATATTCGGCCTGACTCACACTTTTATGAACAACCTGACATCTGTCATATGTACCCTTTTTCTGCTTCATCTTACTGTGTGTCATCACCAAGGAAGTTGGTCCTTTCTTTGTCCTTGACTATACTCAGACGATCTTCTCTTGTTCCATCACAGTATTGCCTGTCAATCTTCAATGAGAGGACACTGATTTAAAGAGTTTGGCAAAAAAAGAAGTGACAATACATGGCTTTATTTTCTTCAGGCAGATACAATGACCTGGAACAAATGACTAATGGTGTGCCCTGAAAGGATCTGTGTTGGGGCTTCAATTATTCACTCTATTTAGTCAAAATTTAAATGATGGAACAGAAAACTGCATATCCAACTTTGCCAATGATGCAAATATAGGCCATCTCCTCAAGGGGAAGTTTGGAAGGTCAATAAATGCTGGTCTTGCCAATAACACTCAAATCCCATGAATACATTTTAAAAAGGGTCATAAACACTATAGATGGAACCATAAAATGACAGAGATATTAACAGATCAAGTGGAACACGTAAAACTGTGGCAAATGGACCTCAATATGAAAAAATATGGGCTCACTCACTTTGATCCCGAAAAGGTATCACATGAAAATTACTAAATAGCGAAAACCTGGAAGCAGTGAATGTCAAAGCTGACTTTGTGGGGATTTAGGTCCACAGATTATTAAAATAGAAAGGAAATTATAAGAATGTTTTTAAAAATTCATTCATGGCATGTGGGTGTGTTGGCTAGGTGAGCATTTATTGCCCATCTCTAATTGCCCAGAAGGGTAAGAGTCAACCACATTGCTGGAGACATGGCAGATCTCCTTCCCTAAAGGGCATTCTGAACCAGAAGAGATTTTCCCCGACAATCAACAATAACTTCATGATCACGAGGGGCATGGATAGGGTGAATAGACAAGGTCTTTTCCCCAGGGTAGGGGAGTCCAAAATTAGAAGGCATGGGTTTGAGAAGACAGGGAAAAGATTTAAATGGGACCTCAGGAGCAAGTTTTTCACACAAAATACAGTGGTGCGTGTATGAAATGAGCTGCCAGAGGAAGTGGTGGAAGTTGGTACAATTACAATTTAAAAGGCATCTGGAAGGATATATGAATCATAAGGGTTTAGAGGGATATGGGCCAAATGTCGGCAAATGGGACTAGATTAATTTAGGATATCTGGCCAGCGTGGATGAGTTGGACTGAAGGTTCTATTTCCATGCTGCACAGCTCTATGACTTTAGCGTAATTACACTCCTAAGCCCAGATTGTTATTAAATTCAAATTCTATCGTCTTCCATAGTGGGATTATGTACCCTGGCCCCCAGAACATTCCCTGGGTCTCCTGATCTAATAGTTTAGCAATAATACCACTGAATCATTGCCTCTCATGTGATGTGAATAGAATGTTGGCCTTTCTGTCCAGAGGCCTAGAATACGGCTGGGTGGATGTTACTCCGGAATTTTACAAAGTCCTGGGTTGACCACACTTAGTTACTGTGAGCAGTTCTGGGCACCACAATTTATGAAGGGTATTGTGACTTTGGAGAGAGCTGTAGAAGTTGGAACCAAAAGTTAAGCTTACACAAATTGGGTTTGTACTCGCAGGAATTTGGAAGATTAAAGGGAGATTTGATCGAGGTATCGAGACAAGCAGATGGGGTAGATCAGGACAAACGAATGTGTGGCAGTTGGGAAGCTAGGATGAAGGGGCATAATTGAAAAATTACAGCTGGACCTGGCAACAAAGAAAAAAGGAACCCATTTAGTAGCAAAAGGTAGAAGGTTGGGATGTTTATTGTCTGCAAAGTCGGATAGGTGATAAATACTGAACAATCCAGGGACAAACACATCTTACAAACAAATCAAATAAACTGATGTAAAATCAATGGTTAATTATATATTTGGGTTTGACAGATCGTTATTAACCAAAGATATTAAGAAATGAGGCAAAGGCCTGTATACGGAATGAAATCACTGATCAGTCACAATCTCGTGATTTCAGTGATGAGGATACGCGTAAGATGTTGAGACTGTTTCCTTGAAGAGAAGAAGACTGAGATGAGATTTGATAGAGGTTTTGAAAATTATGGATCAAATAAACAGTGAGAAGCTAATCCCACTCATAACAGAAAACAAGAATGAGATAGGATAGATTTAAATTGATGTGCAAAAGATGCATGGGGGATGTGAGAAATAAAGGTTTTTCACTGAGTTACTTAGGGTACAGATGCATTGATATGTGGCAGAGGCTGGTTTGATTGAGGCATTCAAGAGGGTATTGGATAATTATTTGGATAGAAATGGTGGGCAAGAGTATGGTGCAAAAGCAGGAGCACTGGATGATTTCTTTTTCCTTCATTCATTCACAGGATGAGGGTTTCGCTGACTAGGCAGCATTTATTGCCCATCCCTAATTGCCCAGAGGGCAGTTAAGAGTTAACCACATTGCTGTGGGTCTGGAGTCACATGTAGGCCAGACCAGGTAAGGATGGCCGTTTCCCTCCCTAAAGGGCATTAGTGAACTGGGTGGGTTTTTCCCAACAATTGACTATGGATTTATGGACTTTATTAAATTGTTAATTCCAGATATTTTATTGAAGTCAAATTCCACCATCTGTCCATGGCAGGATTCAAACCCAGGTCACCAGGACACATTCTGGGTCTCTGGATTAACAATACAGTGATAATATCTCTAAGCCTTTACTTCCCCTTCAAACGTGACACTCGTTTGAAGAGCCAGTACAGGCACAAATGGCCTACATAATAATTCTGTTCATTGAGTGGCAGAACAGGTTCATAGAGCCAAATGGTTTCTTCCTTGTCTTCCATTGTTATTGAGTGCAGAGGAAACAGTTTCAACAGTAACTTGTAAAAGAGGATTGGGGAAATACCTGAACAGGAAAAACCTACCAAGATAATGCAGCTAATTGGATTTGTACAAATTCAATCATTAGATGCAGGCATCACTGGTCAGCATTTAATGCCCATCCCTAATTGCTCCCCAGAAGACAGTTAACAGTTAACCATATTAGGTCTAGAGTCACATGTAGACCAGACCAGGTAACGATGGCAGGTTTCCTTCCCTAGCGGACATTGGTTAACTAGATGGGATTTTAACAACAACATCAGTGTTTAGACAATCAACATCTTTTATCTTGAATGCAAATTTCAACATTTGCTATGGTGGGATTTGTATCTCTACTCTCAAGGAATTCGAGCCTGGGATTCCGGATTACTGCCTAGTGACATCACCACAAATCTACTGCCTCCTGGATAGCTTTTTCAAAGAACCAACAAAAACACAATGGGCTGAATGGACTCCTTCAGTGCCATTTTATTTTCAGAGCCTCTCTGTACAATCCAAGAAATATGCTCATCCTTGGAGGCAGAATTCTTGCAGCAGAGGCTGGGGAGGGTCATGATGAGTCCAACTTGTCATTGCCTGACCTCTGCCAAGCTGGCCACAATTAAATGGTCATTGCATCCGTCAGTTTCCATATGGGCCAGTTTGGGAATTCTGCCTGGCTGGCAGTGGGCAGGTTCCTTGGGAATGTCTGACATGGAGTAGCAATGACTGGCTCTCGGAGAAGCTTTTAGAAGCTCCAGTGGGCCTCACGAAGGTCAAATCAAATTACAGCTTCTTTCTTAGTGACTGCAGGTGATTATCAAGAGGCTTGGCACTGAACAATTTCGGCAGAAAGGATCCTCAAACAGGCATCAAGCTGTTTATCATCTAACAGCGGACCTCATGTCTATTTAAATAGGTCACCCAGTATACCTGAATGTCATTCAAGGCCAAAAAAAAACCCCAAGGAACTGCAGATGCTGAAATTTGAAACGAGAGCAGAAATTGCTGGAAAAGCTTAGCAGGTCTGGCAGGTCACTGGATACAAAAGGTTAACTCTGCTTTCTCTCTGTCGATGCTGCCAGACCTACTGAATTTCTCTAGCACTTTCTGTTATTTCTGAAGGCCACTGGGGCACTGGGTTAATTGCAGCCCTCTTCCAGGGACGGGATACAGCCAATTTCTGCCACAAAATTGGAAGACCAAGCTCCCAGAGTCCAGAATCCCAGTAACAAATTGTTCAAACTGCAGCTATAGATTCTTTTGCCCCAAACTGAACATACCATTTACTCAACACCTAAAGTCAACTGAATGTTACAATTTATCCTTTTTATGAGTTTTCTTTTGTAGGTAGATGAAATGCTGTTAGATTTCCAGGCAAACTCCAAAATAGCTGCTGCCCGTCAGTTTTCCTTTACCTTTCTAAGTGATTAGTGCAGAGAAAGGAGTTTTGAGTTTGTGTTGCACTTTGTGAGGGAAGTTCCTCGTTGTTTTAATTAGTGCTTACCAACAGGTGGAAAGAGATGGTTTAAGATTTCCGTCACTGATATTGGTGGAATGATCTTTTCCATTCATTGGAGGTGTTAAATATTCAAAGAGGATGTGTAACTTTCACAGAAAACAATTAAAGAAAGCACCTATTAATATACTCAAAATGTTGTTAACTGACCCTGGAAAATCCCAGAGTCCATTTAGTAGCTACAGAGTTTAATATTGTCAGTTACGAAATGCTGAATTACAAATGTGTAGAATCAGGGAATACCACTCCTGAATTATGAGTAAGTATGGAATCCAGTGTAGACATATGGCTATAGTCGTACAGTGTTTATGTAAGGACAGTTAGGAGCCCAGAACAAATTTCAGATCTGAATTTAAATTACAAAGGTCTGTAAATGATAAGATAGCTTCAGTAAAGATGAAGCTGTTAGGTTGTCATAAAACCCCATCTGGTTCACTAATACCCTTCAGGGAAGGAAATCTGCCATCCTTACCAGGTCTGGCTCACCTGTAACTCCAGACCTTGCAACAGTGGTTTGGTATCATGAACATAGCAAGGCAATCTCTAGCACGTGGACCGAGAAAGCCGGCCTTGTCAGCAATGCCCACAACCCGAGAATGTTCTTTCAAAAACAAATGTAGCTATCACTAAGAAACAGTGACTCTACTTAATAACTCTGCTCATTGTGAACTGTGAGCATGAAAACAAGAGAAATGTGCTGCTCATAGACAAAAGAAATGGAGATGAGGTTCTTACGGAACAAGTGCACATTGTTGTTTACAGAAAACAGGCATAAATTATACTGGCAATTGTACAGAAATCATAACAGTGGTTAATATTTTCTAACAGGATCTTAGTCTAGTCAGAGTCTTTTCACTTAGAAAATAATTATGTCATTATAAATTCAATGGGTGTCGAGAGCAAGTCTGTAAAGCAGTGACCCTAGCATGTCTCTGAAACATGTGTGTGACTCAATTATTGCTGGTATCTCTGTGTGTTATATCCCACAGCTTTGCCAAACACAGTGCTCTGAGTGAGTTATTTTTAACCTAGACCCGGGTGCTTAAAGCAGGGACTGCAAATCCGGTGTTTAAAATAAAAATGGAGAACAAAGAAAATTGTCCGTGGGAAAAATGCATATTAATGCACCTTCCATAACTGGTGCCTCAGTCACATGATACAACTTTGCCTTGTAACTGTGAAAAAAACTACAATTTCTTAAAACATTGCTACAGCTTTTAAGCATTGACATACATCAGCATGCAATACGTTTCCTTAAGACGCAACTTAACGTGCATTGCGTACAGTTCTGATTTTAAAATTCTGCTTCTCTGCCAATGGAATACAAATAGCATGAGGGTCTGCATGAGCAAATGTGCAGAAGCATTTATTATAAAAGGGGAAACCGCTAAGTTACAATGCCATTCTCTTAGCCAAGTGGATCATTTTCAAGAGACAAACTTGGGAGGGGTTGGGGTGGGGGGTGGCGATTTATAACAGCAAGCAACTTTCAAACAGCCAGGTAAGGGAGTGGTATGAAGTGAGTCGCAGATAAAACATTCATTATCCTTTTCCTTCACCCCAGGGCCTGTGCCTCCCGCATCCAAAGCAACAGACGGCTCCCTCACATGCGATTCCGTTCAAGCATCAACTCCAGGACAATGTTCAGAGCTAGTGGACATGACAGGCAAAGCCAAGGAGCTGTGGAAAGCTCGCTGTGCCCTCTACAAGCACGATGCTGCATTATTTACACAGGCTCCATCCCCACCCCACCCACACACCCCCACCGTGAACACAGCACACCAGAGGGACATGTACAAGAACAGACAAGACATTTCTTTAGTAGACAAACCTTCTAGGTCTGTGTTCTCTTTGTGGTTCACTTGCTTCAGAGGGCAGCAGAAAATTTCGTGACACTTAGCACGAAATGGGGACTCTTTTTTCTTAACATCCGAGGATTGGATAGAGTCTCGATGCAACACATAGTAATCCTGTGTGTCAGAGGCAGCGTCATCCAGAACTGTGGTTTTCACACAACAAAATGAACTAACATTAGAACGCATTCACCCCAAGTTCTCTCTCCCACCCCCATCTCCCCAAAGCCTTCTTAAAACATTTACACCAAGTGCGCTTACAAAAACCGTAGCTTTTGACACTCTTAAAACTGCAACAGTCATTCAATTCTTCACACAAAAACTTCAACATCCCCAATTTCCGTCAGGCAAATTAAAAAGAAATGCAAATATTGGCCCCAGTGGTTACAGATACTGGGCTCGTGATTTCACCATTCAGCAACCAGAGTGTTCTTCCACAAGAGGGACATTTACTCTACTTCAGAAGTTTGACTTCACAAATTTTGCATTTTCAGAATACAGTGTCGAAGAAGTGACACTTCATTGTACAAAACCTTACTCAGACATTATTTGGAGTGACAGGCCTTCAGGAGTTAGACAGTGAACCACAGGGAGGATATATTAGCCTTGGATAGTGTGGAGTGTGGATTCACCAGAATGGTAGCAGAGGATTAAAGGATCAGATTAGGAGGACAGGTTACACACTTTCACCCTTTATTCTCTTGAGTTCAGAAGGCTGACAGATGATCTAATGAAAGTATTTAGAAATGATAGCTAAGATAAATAAGGCAGAAGCTTTTCTCTGGTGGGAATAAGAGGAATGACCTGAAAATTAGTCTATCTAATAGGGAGGCCTGGATGCTGAGGGAGGAGCAAGTGAAATGTTTGAGATGGACTGATTCTTGTTGGATCAATGGGTCAGCAGGAGGTCATTCAGCCCTCCTCACCAGCTCCACCATTCAACAACATCATAGCTGATATAGTATCTCCATTGTATCTTCTCACAAGATTCCCATATCCCCTGATTTCCCTAGATTCCAAAAGCATATCCATCTCATTCTTGAATATGCTCAATGACCAAGTGTCAAAGAGCCTTTGAGTAAAACACGTCAAAGATGCACAACGCCTTGCATGAAGAAATTACTTCTCATTTTGGTCTCAAATGGACCTTTTATTCTTTAAATTGTGAACCTGAACTCTAGATTTCCCAGCCGCTTGTTTGTATCTTAAGACATTAGACAATAGACAATAGACAATATGTGCAGGAGTAGGCCATTCAGCCCTTTGAGCCAGCACCACCATTCATTATGATCATGGCTGATCGTCCACAATCAGTATCTTAATAACATTCTGTTGATGCATCTTAAAAACCAAGTATTTGAAGGAAAACAGATGTTAGGTGTTCATCAATGAAGTATATTTAGATGTGAACCTTCCGGGCCAAGAGGCCCAGGTTCAAGACCCTGTTCCAGAGGGGTGTAGTAACACCTCTGATCAGTCTAATACTAAAATATCTATTTCAATGGGATTCCATCCTTGCCTAGGCATCCTTGGAGAGAGAGAGAGACTGCTCATGCAACCCAAAGCTTTGTGTGGCTGGTAGGCACTGTAGGAGCTGGGTCCATTGTTACTGACCACATCAATGACATTTCTATTTACATGCCCCAAGTTTCTTTTGGATTTTTGATTTGAGTCTCTGTCCCGAATGAGCAATCTCATCATGTATTTTTCTTTGGTTTGATATTGCTAATTTGGTTTTCTCCAAAAAAGTACTTAGGTTTGATATACAGAAGAGCATCAGATGGGGGATTGTTTAGAATAAAGGTGCAACCTCCATGGCAAACAATAAACAGTCTCCACCATACAATTCTAGTCCTATAACAGACTTAGAGATTCTCAAACACCAGAGGGAGATATTTTCCCAGTTTCTTCCTTAATCAAACCTCTTACAAGGTTCAACCTCACTGTCACACTTTATTGGAAATTGTTTTTTGCGAGATGAAAGGCCGGTGAAATACAAAACACAGAACATGGATTAATGAAACATCGTATTTGACACACACAGTTTGTTGGAAGATAGAGTGAGCGGAAATTTGCTGGAGAAACTCAGCAGGTCTGGCAGGATCTATAGAGACAGAAACAGATTAATGCCTTTGGGTCCAATGTGACAGCCCTTTGGTCTGAAGGCTGATCAGAAATGAAGACTGCCCTGTGGAAAGTAGCTTTCAGAATGCATTGAAAAACATGATTTAAAGTATTGTTCATGGAGAAAACAGCTGAATAATTCATAATCAGCCTCATGATATCTCTTCCACAACTAGCCAGTATGATTTACTACTTTAATTAACTGACTACTGCTACATTTCAAACTCCTCCATTGGCTGTAAAGTGCTTTGGGACAACATGAAAGGCACAATAAAAGCAAAAATAAAATCCCTTTCTTCATGTTTTCAGTCCAGAAGCCCAAATCTGGTGAATAAAGATTAGAGAATATTTTCATCATGAAATGCTAGCAAGCCTTGTACTGCAAAATGAACAGCACAAAACCATGAATTTAATTCAAATCTGGATGATGTGAATGTGTTCATGATTAAAAATAACTTTCTTTAGATCAACAGGGGAGGGGATGGGGTTACATCAGGATTGGGGGCAGACCTGAAGGTGATGTTGAGACCACAACCATATCAGCCTTTGGCATATTGAAGGGCTGAATGGCCTGCAGTCATGATCTTACTGAATGGCAGCGCAGGCTTGATGGGTGGAATGGCCTGCAGTAGCTGTTAGTTCTTGTATCAAAACTGTAAATGAGAATCATTTAAAATTAGATTCTTCACTGAAGAGTGTTACATTTACTCAAGATCCTCACATATGAGCTTGTTGTTATTTTTACAGTGAGGTGTGTCTCTGTCTGCCTGGGGAGAAACAGACCACCGCGTTACAATATCAAAATTACATTCTGGTTGGGCTGTTAAAATCTGATGGAACTTTCACATTGACCAACTGGGTTTCTCACAGTTTTGAAAACGCAGCAGAGACTGGAAGAGCAGATCCAGCAAACTTACTCAAACGAGTCCTGGTATGGAGTGAAGTCTTATCAGCAAAGGCGTAAACAGGTTGGGACTCTACTCACTGGAGTTTAGAAGAATGAGAGGTGATCTCTTTGAAACATATTAGATTATTAAGGGCAGTTAATGCTGGGAGGACGTTTCCCCTCATGGGAGACTCAAGAACCAGAGGACATAGTCTCAGGATAAAGGGGCACCAAGTTAAAGCACAAGGAGGAGGAATTTTTTTCTTGTTCATGGGCTAAGGGCTGTACTGGCTGTGCCAACATTTATCACCCACCCCTAATTGCCCAGAGGGCTGTTTAGAGTCAACCACATTGGTGTGGGTCTGGAGACATATGTAGGCCAGACCAGGTAAGGATGGCAGATTCCTTCCGACAGTCGACAATGGATTCATTGCTATCATTAGATTCTTAATTCCAGATTTTTACTGAATTCAAATTCTGCCACCTGCCATGGCAAGATTTGAACCTGGGTCCCAGAATGTTCCTGAGTCCCTGAATTAACAGTCCAACGATAATACCACTAGGCCATTGCCTCCCCCTATGTTGTGAGCCATTGGAACTCCTTACCACAGAGGGCTATGGGGGCAGCGTCCTTGTGTATATTTAAGAGTGAGATAGGTAGATTCTTGGTCAGTCAGGGAATCAAGGGTTAAGGGGAAAAAGCAGGAAAATAGACATGAGGAATGCCTGATCAGCCATGATCTCATTGAATGGCAGAGCAGGATCAACGGGCTGAATGGCCTACTTCTGTTCTCATTTCTTATTGTCTTATGAACTGGGGTGGGGAGCAGGAGTGCATCACGTCTCACACAAAACCATCAACATGTGCTTGTCCATCCCACCCTCTCATACTGAGGTGGGG
Source organism: Ginglymostoma cirratum (assembly GCA_024137785.1). Taxonomy (NCBI): domain Eukaryota; kingdom Metazoa; phylum Chordata; class Chondrichthyes; order Orectolobiformes; family Ginglymostomatidae; genus Ginglymostoma; species Ginglymostoma cirratum. Next base: position 64,059,596 of record JAHRHZ010000016.1, on the reverse strand, counting down.
GAGGGGAGGGGTAAAGTGGGTGGTCTTTGTTTTGAATTGGAGACATGGAAACAAACACTGAGATAGTGATCACTGTCACCACATGTTCCCTGCTGTAATGCTCTCACATAAACTTCACCAAGCAATGGCATAACAACATGAGACTTTCAGAAAACCTTGGATCAAGTCCCATCAGCTAATGGGACATCCCCAGGTGTGTAAGGAATGCAGTGGGTGCAGAGCTCCCACTATTTCACTCTAAGCTTTTCCACATCCAGGAGCAAGGCGTCATACTGGATTGTCTCACCGAGGTTTGTAATTCAGAGGTTTAAACAGTGGTGAATGAATAAAGTTTGTTGGATGTCACACACTAATCTCTAAAACGTTGAATCATTTATTTTAAACGAGCTGCCACCTCCACCACAAACAGTGGAAGTAATTTACATTACATGGCAGTTCACATTTTTCCCTTGTGGTCTGGGCCAAAAGGCAGGAGAACCTAGCCATGCATCCAAAGCCAGCCTGTGGGATTCTGCTGGGTACAAATTGACTGCTGTCTTTGCCTCCATCACAGCAATGACGACACTTGGAAAGTGTGTAATTGACTGTGAAGGACTAAATATAGCCAAATGCAGCCTTCGTTTTGTGAAATAATTCATAACAGGTCCACGCTGTTCCATTCAGATATAATGACACAGGGATACATGGAGCAGACGCACAGCAGGATTGTGTGAAGGGAGCTGAAAACCAAGAGGCTGGTGAAGGGATTAGGATGTGCCTGCCAGCGAAACTGGCAATGAAAAAAGAGAAAGCTCACATTCGCATTTATATAGTGCCTTTTACAACCAGTAGAAATCCCAAGACTCTTTGCAGCCAGTGAAATACCTTCTGAAGCATAACCACTCCTACAATGTCAGAAACGGGCAGGGCGATTTATCCACGCAAGATCCCACACGCAGCAATGCGGAGATGGCTGGATAATTCAATTTTCTATGATGTCAGTCAAGGCATAAATACTGGCCCTCCCATTGGAAGCCAAGTGTAATCTACAGGCGGAATGTGTGAAAATGTGAAGACCCTGTCCAGGCACCTCTTCAAACACCATCTGCCCACAATCTCCCATACCCCCTCACCCCCTCAACCTGGCGCATGGTGTACAGGGCCAGCTTCGGACTGCTTCCTCACCTGAGGAATGACAACACCAGAGGGTGGGAAAGTTGTCTTTGGTCTTAAGGGACTACCCACGAAGGAGAAGTATTCAGGTCACTGGCAAAATCGCTCTCTCATCTTCAAAATATTGCCAGGGCACCATTTTGCAACCACCAGACAGACATAATTGGAATTGAATTAACTTCTCATCTAAAAGACAGTAGTGTCTCACCACTGCACTGGAGGCTCACCTTAAATTGCATCAAAAAAAATAGGAGCAGGAATAGGCCATTCAGCCCTTCAGCCTGCTCCACCATTCAATAGGATCATGGCTGATGATCCAACTCAGTCCCCTGATCCTGCTTTCTCCCCAGGCTATACACTTTAGCCCTAAAAGCTATATCTATCTCTTTCTGGAAAGCATCCGATGTTTTGGTCTCAATCACTTTCTATGGCAGATACATCCACGTCTCCCCACTCTCTGAATGAAGACATTTTTCATCTAATTCCTAAATGATCTAAGCTTGTCCTTAGACTGTGAACTCCAGTTCTGGAGCAGGGCTTGAACTGAAAAGTTTTGAATGAAAGTGTGACCAATTGGCTCACAGCTGACTGAGTGAAAAAGGGTGCCAATATTTCAGGTGATAGCCAGGGCTGGATTTGAAACTGAATGACACGTCCAAAACTGCATTTCTCAAATCATGTTCATTATTCTTCTCTTTTAGTTTCACGGACAAGTTCTAACCAGTGTTTCTGGAGTGGCATCTGCTACAAACAGCATGCTGTTCAACAGCTGAATTTTAGTAGCACCATTTCTCTTTTTTTTATCCATTCATAAGATGAGGGTGTCACGGGCCAGGCCAACATTTATTGCCCATCCCTAATTGCCCAGAGGGTAGTTAAGAGTCAACAACATTGCTGTGGGTCTGGAGTCACATGTAGGCCAGACAAGGCAAGGATGGCAGTTTCATTCCCTAAAGGGCATTCATGAGCCAGATGTGTTTTTTTCTAACAATGCGGAGGATGTTGGAGTTGACCAAGTGTTTGAATGAGTGCAGAAACAGAGCAGAATGGATTGGGGAAAGGGTATTGGCCTGGGCGTGATGGAGGACAGAGTGTTTCAGCACTGAAAGGGATGATGGAGCATGGCTAAACAGGATGCAGTTTGACAAGATTAGAACAGGGCCTGGCGGGCAGGAGGCTGGGTTCAAGGTCAGCTGGAATGGCCCATCCACCTCTGCTGGCATGTTAGCACCTTCCAGAGAGGTGTCTGTCAGACCTCCCACCCTTGGACCTAACTGATGCTCAGAAGTGACCAATTACTGGCATCTTATTACTTCTCCTGGTGTTTCATCAATGGCAAGAAGGGTACCATGTGATGCCTGTTGTCCGTGGGAAGAGGTACTGCCTTGAGGTTGCAAACATGCTCGCTGAGCCAGTGTGTTTGGTTGAAAATGTTTCGTCACCCTGCTAGGTAACATCGTCAGTGCGCCTCTGGTGAAGTGTTGGTGTTCTGTCCCACCTGTACTGCTTCATTGGACCCAGGGTCGATGCTGGGTCATTCAGTATATTCAAGACTGAGATAGACAGGTTTTTAGTAAGGAAATCGCGGGTTATGGGGAAAAGGCAGGAAAATGGAGTCTAAGGTTATCAGATCAGCCATGATCTCATTGAATGGCAGAACATACTTGATGGGCTGAATGGCCTATTTCTGCTCTTACCCCGTACGGTCCTAATAAATCCCAAGCCTCCCAACAACTGCAAGGGGACACCTCCACAGGTGAAGAGGAAATGCTGATTTGGGAAAAGACAGGTTAGGATAAAATGTCTTCACAGGACATTGTGACTCCATTCATGATGAATTCCTTTCTTCATTTTATTTTCTATTTAAAGACTGTTTTATCTTGGTGTCAAATTTTGTCTGATGGTGACTTTCTGAACTGCTTTTTGTTGTTCTGTGTGTTGCTGTTAAAGAAGGCTCTTATTGTTATGTCTGCTGGAAAGAAACTATTCTGTGCACTGAGATTACTGATGGGGATATGAATAAACACACATTTAACCTATTCACATCGTTCTCCACTCTGCTGTTTCATTGTAATTATTTTAACAGCTGGGGGCCTGGATCCCTGGAAAATCCCACATGCTGTCAACCTCAGAACAAAACAGGGAAAGGGGACCTGGGGATAATCCCATCCTCCCAATGCCACCTCTGAAAAGTCCCATACATCTGACTCCTGACTCTGCGACGAAAATCCAGTCCTGCGTCTTTATGATTGTAAGTAAGAGTGTAAAGGTAAAATTGCCACAGAATCACAGTCACATTAGAGGGGGACGACTAGTGGTGGCTCAACCTGAGGGTCACTTAGGTGAAGGGAGATGGTGAGAAGGAGATTCTCACATGGTAACCTGAGCTAGTGTGGAAATTGAACCAATACTCTTCACATCACTCACCAGTCAACTGAGCTAACTGAGCCCCTGATTATAAGTAGTAGGCATGAGGCACATCAAAGTAATGGATTGAGTATTTGGATGCAAATAACTTTTTAGTTAGTTCATGCAAAGTGGATATTGCTGGCAAGCCCAGCATTTATTACTCACCCTCTTTCATTCCATGTGATATAGGTAAACTAATGAAGTTCCAAAGATTCATAACCTTTGAACGGAGCGATCTTTCCTTTTCTCAGTCCCCAATAGCTGACCATTTATTCTGAGATCATGACCACCCCTTGTTCTTATTTCCCCAGCCAGGGAAACATTTTCTCAAGGTCTACCCCATCAATGTTCAGAAAGTTTATAAGTTCAAATGTTACTGACGCTCGGTCTTCTACATTCCTGGAAACAATGTCCACTCAATCTCTCCTCTTGGAACAGTCTCTATATCTCAGGAACCAATGTCGTAAGATTTCATTCTACTCCACTAATACTCCCTCTCACCTCCCTTAGGTAAGGAGACTGAAACAGTATTTTAATTTGATGTTATAAACATTATTTTCTCTCCATTAACCTAAGAAACTGGGCATGGATTCTGTGACGTTGAAGAAGCCAACAGATGTTTAATGCACCTATTATACACAAACACTACATTCCTCAGACACATCAGTGCGTGGGCTAACGTTGGCTATTATGTTACAACACAGGAACAAACTTGCAGCAGCGTGTCCTGCTTTCGGTGATCCAAGGTAAGATGAAGTATGATGTGTATAACCTCAGGTCACTTATTTATTATGTGGTGTTCATATTACATGCAAGTCTGTTAAAGATTCACCATAAACTCGCCATATCCCAAGGGGCTGCTCTCTCACTAGAGCGAGAAAGAGACACCAGATGATGGTTTAATCTGAGGGTTACCATGCCTCAGGCAAGGGGAGAGGGGTGAGGTTGAGACAGTAGGACCTTCATGATGACCTCAGCTGGTATGTGAATTGAACCCACACTGTTAGTATCACTCTGCATCATTCACCAGCAATCCAGGCCAACTGAGCTAACTAACTACCCCTTAAAGATGTACTGACCATGAAGCTTAACATAACATTCCCCATTTTCCAATGATAAAAAATTATTTTCAAAATTTATCCCAAACAAATATATATGGTTGCACTTTGGCATGTCTTAGCAATTTGATAATTATACAAACAGATACAACTGAGTTTACAAGACTGACATTTCAAACTTTAATGTAAAGCTCGGGAAGTTGGTGGCTTGGTGATTTGTACCTGTCTGGAGAGGTACACATGGCTCTCTTCTGCACTTGTTTGATAACTTGGTGGTCTTGCTGCTCGCTCTTGTGAGAGTGCTGTACTCCGGTCTGCACCTGTCCCTCTGCTACGTAACACCATGATCAGCACTGACTTGGTATAATTTGGACAGGTGCCATATTTTAGAAACCTATGCTGGTATCCAAGTATTTGTGTCTACATTTATACCTGGTGCTTCCTGTCTAGTGCTCAGTTTTGATACCTGCTCACTCTTAATGTATCTCTTTCATTCTCCTCTGTTCTTGAAAGAAGATGTCCTCACCCATGGAATGGTTAGACATTTGGTTTCTGGGCAAGGCCATTTGTACTTGTCTTCTGAGCAGAAGATGAAATGGGAATGGTAATGACATTTCCAGTGATATTGCATGAAAATACAGCAACTCCATGTGAAAGTCCTTGTTGCTTGATAGTTAATCATCATTAATTTGAGGGTATGGTCTGTTCGACCACTTGAGCCCAGATGATGCAGTGGCAATGTGATATAAAAAGAACAAAGAACATTACAGCACAGGAACAGGCCCTTCGGCCCTTCAAGCCTGCGCTGATACATTTTGCCCTTCCATACTAAAACTGTCTTCACTTACAGGATCCGTATTCCTGTATTCCCTTCCTAACCATGTATTTGTCTAGGAACTTCATGAATGGTGCTCATGTGTCTGCTCCCAACACCTCCTCTGGCAGCACACTCCAGGCATTTTGTGTGAAAAACTTGCTTCACACATCTCTTTTAAACTTCCGCTCACTGCACCTTGAACCTGTGCCCCCTAGTAATTGCCCCCTCCACCTGGGAAAACGCCTCATACTTTCCACTCTATCCATGCCATTCACAATCTTGTAAATGTCTATCAGGTCACCCCTCAACTTCATGCGTTCCAGTGAAAACAAACCCTATCTATCCAAGAGATAACAAGGTGTGGAGCTGGATGAACACAGCAGGCCAAGTCTATCCAACCTTTCTTCACAGCTAAAATCCCCCATACCAGGCAACATCCTGCTAAACCTTTTCTGTACCTTCTCCAAAGCTATGTGCCGTTCCCCACTTAATAGACGTGTCTTGAAATGGTTTGCCAATAAACTCCGGTCTGTTGTCACGGTCTGTTTGATCGATGTTGAATAAACTGAAAATATTGCTCACTACGTCAACATCTATTTGGCTCATTGTGTTGCTGAGTCATGGGACAACGTGAAATTTTGAGAAGTAATCCATCACAAGGATGTGACCTTCCTTTGCAGACTGAGAATGGGTCTGCTGCTACTTTTGTCCAAGGAATGCACTGAATGTGGGTGTTGAAGCTCTTTCCACTGCTGGGGTTTGATATGCTCGATCATGCGATTCTGAGTTACTGAATAATTTGATACCATGAAGCAGAAGCAGGTCCATTCAGGCCATCAAGTAATCAAAGAATCTTGCATGTTTCATCAGGTCCCCTCTCATTCTTCTAAACTCCAAAAGATATAGACCCAACCGGCTCGACCTATCCTTGGATAGACTACCTTCACCTTCACTTTGATGTACAAACATTGCGTTCCTCAGGCACATAAGTGTTTAAGCTGTTAACTTATAAACCAGAAGCATGGTTACAGTAGAGGGTCATGTTTCTAGTGATCTGTGGTTAAATGGAGTATATGCCCCTTGTGCTCTGAGGTTGTATCCTAAGGGACAGTGATAATATCACAAGTACATATCTCTCAAAGGCATACTAATATATTGACCATGCGACATAACGTTACACTGAAAAACTATCCACAGGAGCTCAGATGTGGCCTCCCAATACAATCGCAGTTAGACATCTTTATTCAAATTCTCCAAACTCTGTGAAATAACGGCTGACACACTCCTTGATTCTCTGCTTCCTTGCTGCGGCTGGATGTTAATTTTCTGTGATTCATGTGCATAGTCACTCTGATTCTAGTGGACTAAACTGTCCCAGTCACTCCCCATTTACAGGTTTCTGTTTCCCATTCTCCTACCAAATTGGATGACTTCACATTGGTTACAATTTTATTCCAGATGCCTAGGTTTTGCCTAATCTGCCTCTACACTATTGCAATGTCTTCATGCCCTCCCCACCAATCATCTCCCTTTGTGCCATCAGCACATTACTCTGAATAGGCTCCTCTTGCAGCATCTCGAGATGTTTTTGTGTCTTCCACGATGAAGGCAGGAGCAATGGGTAGAAATTAATGCTTGTGACTTCCAGACCTGTTAATGGCTGTATGGGATGGGGACATCATTTATCATTAAATACCCACTATAGAACCTCAATCAGCTTCTGGGCATGACATCTGTCCATGGGCCTTCCTACCCCAGACTTGATTCTGTGGGTACAGAAAGATAGTCTCTACTGTATGCCCTCCCACCCCCATATCCACCATCGATAGTGGGTGGGGAGTGGGGTCAGTAAATTCTGTCCTGCACATTCATCAATGTCTCTGCCATTTTCTTTCTCAACATTATAATTTTTCTTGTCTCTGTTTGAATGGACAAACATTTACTTTAGTGAACCGTTTCTATTTTAAACACTTCTTACAACATGGCTTCACATCACTCACTACTCTAATCAGGTCCTGCTTTCCTTTGCTAATTTCAAATTCTCCCTTTGCTGAATTCAAAAGTCCTCCAAATTCCCAGCTTTTCCTTTCCTTTCCTGTTTATAAACATCTTGATTTAATCCAAATTACCTTTAACACCTCTTGTTAACCATGGTTATGGAGATCAGTAAGCTGTGTGACACATCCAGGGTAGAGTAGTTAGACAATGTGGCCAACACACCTGGGAAATGTCTCACACAGTATAACCCTACGACTAGCTGTGGAAACAGGACAACAGGTCTTAAGTTTAGAATAGCTACAAGCAGGATGCATCAGGAGAGGAGAGGGTAATGTTATGATCACTCTTCCTCAGAAACTGCTTCATTAAAATGGTATTAATGAACGCTTATCAGTACACAATGCAATGACAACAATATGAACTACCTTTGTTGACCCGTCCTGTGCCACTATATATGTTTGAATTTGATTATGTGTGTGTTTGTGTGTGTGTCAGTGTGTGTGTGTTGTGTTTATGTGCCAGTTCATATGCATGTGTGTGTCTGAGAGTGTGTGTGAGTGTCTCAGTCAGTGTCTCTGCCCATGTGTGTGTCTGTGTGTGGGAGGGTGAGTGTCTGTGTGTGTATATGAGGTTTGTGTGTCTGTCTGTCTATGTTTGTCTGTGTGTGGGGATATGATTGCGTGTGTGTGAATGTGATTGCATCCGTGAGTATGAGTGTGTGTGTGAATGTGAATGTATGAGTATGTGTTAGTGTGTGTGAGTGAGTGTGAGTGTGAATGTGTGAGTCTGTGCATGCATGTGAGTATGAATATGAGTGTGTGAATGTGTGTGTGTGAGTGAGTGTGAATGTGAGTGTGGGAGTGTGTGTGTGAGTGAGTGTGAGTGTGAATGTGAGTGTGTGAAATGCAGGGGTGTCACTGAATCTCTAAAATGAGCTGTTGTGTGAAAACCTACAACTAAATCCATGATCAGCAGCAGATGGCTCAGTGCTATGTTCCTTCTAATTTCCCTGGAGTCTATGCAGGCCTCTGCAGTCTGTGATCAGAAATGGTCAGAGAAACCAGAAGTGAGTATGTTTGCACAGCTCTCAGTGTTTGCAGACACTCGGAGAGGCTGTGCTACATCAGGGTCCCTCGTGTACCTTATGGATCGAATTCAACTATCTACACCCAGCCAACACAAGAGATCCACATAAACACTAATGATCAACCTCCCACAGCCCATAATACCACAGCTCTCTGCTCTCTGAGCCATGTCCCTCTCTTTGTTCTTTCTGTATTCCCTTCTGTGTTTTTGAGAGGACCTCATCTCCTTTTCTCTCTTTATTTCTGCGAAAAATTCAGCGAGACAGGAATATTTTGGTTGTCAAATTCTTTCAGCAGATTATAGTTCCTCATCTGTCTGTCATTGCACAGCATATACACAAATAGACACCCCCACATACAGACATAAGCCCCTCCACACACACATAGACTCCCACGCACAGACACACACATACACACACACACATACACACACAAAACATACGCAGGGGAGGTGGTGGCCTCATGGTATTATTGCTGGACTGTTAATCCAGAGACACAGAACATTCTGGGGACCTGGGTTGGAATCGCGCCATGGCAGATGGTGTGGAATTTGATTTTAGTAAAAATATCTGGAATTAAGAATCTAATGACGACCGTGAATCCATTGTTGATTGTTGGGAAAAACCCATCTGGTTCACTAATGTCCTCTAGGGAAGGAAACTGCCACCTTACCTGGTCTGGCCTACACGTGACTCCAGACCCACAGCAATGTGGTTGACTCTTAACTACCCTCTGGGCAATTAGGGATGGACAATAAATGCTGCCTGGTCAGCAACACCCACACCCACACACACACACACACACACACACACACACACACACACACACACACAGATACATTTCCTGCCTGACTCTCAGTCATATTCCCCTTCCACAGGTTACTCATTTGTTCTATGCCACCTCCCAACACCAAAGGGGTGAGGCCATTATTAGGTGATGGGTCCTCTCCACAGTCATTGTGCTGAAAGATTTCTCTGGTGGGTTTGATGGAACTGTCTGCATTAGACTGTAATCTAAAGGACTGGACTGTATGAGTGTGCTGGAGGAAAACTACATAGTAGCTTAATGAGAAACGGCACTTGTTTTAAACAAGCTGTACAATGGCATGGTGACTCAGTGGTTAGCACTGCTGCCTCACAGCGTCAGGGACCCAGGTTTGACTCCAGCCTTGGGCAAGTGTCTGTGTGGGGTTTGTGTATTCTCCCCATGTCTGTATGGGTTTCCTCTCGGTTTCCTCCCACTGTCCAAAGATGCGCAGGTCAGGCTGGATTGGCCATGCTAAATTACCCATAGTGCCCAGGGATGTGCAGGCTGGGTGGGTTGGCCATGGAAAATGTGTGATGATGGGCTAAGGGGTTGGGTCTGGGTGGGCATGTTTGGAGGGTCAGTGAAAATTAGATGGGCTGAATGGCCTGCTTCCACACTGTAGGAATTCTACGCACAAAAGCAGAAGTTTCTGAAAAAGCTCAGCAGGTCTGGCAGCGTCTGTGAAGAAAAAATCAGAGTTAACGTTTCGGGTCTGGTGACCCTTCTTTGGATGCTGCCAGACTTGCTGAGCTTTTCCAGAAACTTCTGTTTCTGTTCCTGCAGCATCTGCAGTTGTTTTGGTTTTTATTAGGGATTCTATGCAGTTTATTTCATGATGACAATGAGGCCCAAGTTGCATTGACACTGTTACTGAGACGATGAGGGAGATCTCATGGGGCTTGGGGGGGAGGTGACGGGGGGGGGTGCACTGGGTGTGGTGAGTGGGTCTGTGTCCTTCGAGACCTTCAAGACCCAGAGCCTTCCTCCTTGCTCAGAGCCATATCACCATATCAGGCAGTGCTTAATGCATTCCTCAGCATTAACCCTTTCAGAGCTTAATCCCTTACGCAAGGTAACGCTCCCTCTCCCCGGTGCTCTGTAATGTCTATCGCTCAGACTGGAGCTCACCAACCTTGAGCTGAGTTTGTTGAACTGCAGACACTGAACGATTGCTGGGGATTGCAATGTGCTCCCCCTCCAACACCTCCACCCCTACCCCCTAGAGGCATTGCTACAACTTCACCCACATTGCCGTTCCTTTACCAGCCTGACTTTGTTTATTCAGTTAAGTGAAAATAAAATGTAAATTAGGGGCTTTCGTTTGAACAGCTCGAGTTCCAATTAGGTTGATCTCTCCTCGTAGCTGCCATTTCAGGAGAAATCTTCGAAGGAAGATCAGAAAAACAGAGACATGAGATAGCAGCCTCAGGGTGAGGGGTTAAGCTGCTTAATGAGAGACTACATTCTGAAAAGAAACCCTCATTATCTGATTTTACAGTCCGTCCACATTGAGCGCAACTTGTTGGAGCAAGCTGTACTCACACATTTTAATTTCACTGTTGATAGGCAAACAATACAATCCATCATTAAAACGCTGGGACAGCTTTGTGTTTCACTCAGAGCCTGCTGAAATTAGATGCTTCACCTCGTGGTGAGAAACACACTTAATTGGTCTCCTTTGAAAGGGCCTTTAGAAAAGCACAAACAGATCTAATCTCCACCTCCCCTCGAACCCCCCAGAAGGCAAACAGAAAGCAATGCTGTTATTTATCCACTTTGCAATCTGTATATGTGTTGTGAACGTTCATCTCATCCTTCCAACTCAGTAAATGCAGGGAGAGAAACAGGCCATTCAGCCCTGCATACCTGTTCTGCCATTTGATGAAGCTGTTGGCCTTTTAGCAGACAGAGTAATTGTAAACAGGACAGCCAGATTGATCTCATAGAATATAAGTCCCCTGATTGGGGCAGTCAACCTGGTCCAATCAGGGACCCCTGGCTGACAGATATAAGCAGGAATGTCAGAGGTCAACACAGTGTGGAGCTGGAGGAACACAGCAGGCCAGGCAGCATCAGAGGAGCAGGAAAGTTGACATTTTGAGTCAGTACCCTTTATCAGAACTGGGGAGGAGGAAGGCAGCTGGGAAATAAATAGAGGGAGGAAGGGTGGGGCTGGAGAAGGTAGGTGGGATGGTGACAGGTGATGGCAGATAGGGAGTGGTGGGGATTGGTCAGTGGGAAGGGTGGGGCGGATAGGCGGGAAAGAAGATGGACAGGTTGTGTCAGGTCAAGAAGACGAGTGGGAGGATAGGTGGGGCTCCGGAAAGGTGGGGTAGTGACAGGTGATTGCAGGTAGGGGGTAGTGGGAAGGTGGGAAGGATGGAGCAGATAGGTGGGAAAGAAGGTGTATCAGCACATGCTTCCATGAGGAGCTTGGACAGGTCATCAACTTTACTAACACCCTTCACCCCAACCTCAAACTTACCTGGAGCACCTCACTCCCCTTCCTGGGGCTCTCTGTCTCCATCTCTGGTGACCGCTTCGGCACTGATATCTATTTCAAGCCCGCCAACTCCCATAGTTACCTGGACCGCACCTCCTCTCACCCACCTTCCCGCAAGAATGCAATCCTTTACTCCCAGTTCCTCCACCTCTGCCGCGTCTGCTCCCAGGATGGGGCTTTCCACTCCCGCGCATCCCCAGCTGTCCTCTTATTTCAAGGACCACAGCTCCCCGCTCTGTTGATCCAAAATGCCCTCCATCCCATCACTTGCACTTCCTGTTGCTCTGCTCTCAAATCCCCTCCCCCGAGAAAAATAAAGACAGAATCCCCCTTGTCCTCACATATCACCCCACCAACCTCCGTATCCAAAGTATCATTCTCCGCCACTTCCGCCACCTACAATCCAACCCCACGACCAAAGAGATATTTCCCTCCCCACCCCTATCTGCCTTTAGTAGGGACCACTCTCTCTGTGACTCCCTTGTCCGCTCCACACTAGCCCCCAACCTCACCACACTCGGCACCTTCCCCTGCAACCGCAGGAGGTGTTACAGCTGTCCCTACATCTCCCCTATTACCATCATCTAAGGCCCAAGAAAAACTTTCCAAATCCAGTAGGGGTTCACCTGCACATCCTTCAACCTGGTCTACTGTATCCATTGCTCCCGATGTGGTCTCCACTACATTGGTGAGACCCAGCGTAGACTTGGTGACTGACTTGTGGAGCATGTGCGCTCTGTACACTATAATCAATACCACCTTCTTGCTAACCATTTTAACTCCTCCCTCCCACTTTCTGGGTGACGACCATCCTGGGCTATCTCCAGTGCCACAATGATGCCACACATAAACTGGAGGAACAACTCCTCATTTTCCGCCTCAGGAGCTTTCAGCCCAATGGCCTGAACATGGAATTCACCAATTTCAAAATCTCCCCACCCCCAGCGTCATCCTTTGTCCAATCCTCCCTCTCATCTCCACCTCCTTGACCTGACACAACCTGTCCGTCTTCTTTCCCACCTATCCGCTCCTCCCATCCCACTCCATTCCCTACCTGCACTCACCTATCACCATCCCACCTACCTTCCACAGCCCCACCTCTCTTCTTTCTATTTATTTCTCAGCTTCCTTCCCCCTCATCATTTCTGAAGAAGGGTCCCGGCCCAATATGTCAGCTTTCCTGCTCCTCTGATGCTGCCTGGCCTGATGTGTTCCTCCAGCTCCACATTGTGTTATCTCTGACTCCAGCATCTGCACTTCTTAAGACCTAGGAGTGTCAAAGGTTCTGCTAACTGTGAGAGCTGGCTCTGAGGGAGCTGGATCAGTGTCAAGGACTCTCCACATGTAAATAAAAGGTGACTTGGTGATGGGATACCAGCCTCTGTGGAGATATTTCAGGGTGCATTTATCATTGCAAATGAAGCATTGTGCTTCAGGAAATACTTCCACAGAACATAGCAAACAGGAGCAGGAATAGGCCATTCAGCCCTTCGAGTCTGCACTGCCACTCAATATGATCATGGCTGATCATCCAACTCAGTCCCCTTGTTCCCTAAAACTCCTGAAACACTTGATGATTTTTGTCCTAAAAATTATATCTAACTCCTTCATGAAAACATTCAGTGTTTTGTCCTCAACTGCCTTCTTTGACAGCTTTAAAATGCTTACATTAAATGTCAAAGGAAAATAAACAGCTATGAAAGATTTGACAGTCTTGTGGTGTTATCGCTGGACTGTTAATTCAGAGACCCAGGTAAAGTTCTGGGGACCAGGTTCAAATCCCACCAGGGCATATGATGGAATTTGAATTCAATAAAAATCTGGAATTAAGAGTCCAATGATGACTGTGAATCCATTGTCAATTGTCAGAAAACCCTGTACATGCTCACTTATGCCCTTTAGGGAAGGAAACTGCTGTCCCTACCGACTTTGGCCTACATGTGACTCCAGACCCATAGCAATGTGGTTGACTCTCAATTGCCCTCTGAAATGGCCGAGCAATCCATTCGTTATGAAGTATCAACAATGAAATGAAACCAGGCAGACCATCTGGCATCGACCTAGGCAGCGGAAGATACAAAGTCCTTCTCACTAACATCCGGGAGAGTTGACACACAGACTAGTTAAGCAACAGCCTGACACAGTCATACTCACAGAATCATACCCTACAGACAATGTCCCAGACACTACCTTCACCGTCCCTGGGTATGTCCTGTCTCACCAGGAGAGGGGGCAGCACAGTGGTATACAGTTGGGAGGGTGTTGCTCTCGGAGCCCTCAACATTGACTCCGGACCCCATGAAGTCTCATGGCTTCAGGTTAAACACGGGCAAGGAAACCTCCTGCTGATTACCACGTACCGTCCTCCCTCAGCTGATGAATCAGTACTCCTCCATGTTGAAGCACTGAGGATGGCAAGGGCACAAAATGTACTCTGGGTGGGGGATTTCAATGTCCACCACCGAGAATGGCAGATGTATCTGTCCATGACAGTATCGGTAAGAGTGACCACTGCTTATCTTTGTGGAGACGAAGTCCCGCCTTCACATTGAGAATACCCTCCTTCGTGTTGTGTGGCACTATCACCGTACTAAATGGGACAGACTTCGCACAGAGCTAGCAACTCAAGACTGGGCATCCATGAGGTGCTGTGGTCCATCAACAGCAGCAGAATTGTACTCCAACACAATCTGTAACCTCATGGCCCGGCATATCTCCCACTTAACCATTATCATCAAGCCAGGGGATCAACCTTGGTTCAAAGGAGAGTGCAGGAGGGCATGCCAGGAACAGCACCAGGCATAACTGAAGATGAAGTATCAACCTGGTGAAGCCACAAAACAGGACTACTTGCACACCAAACAGCGAAAGCAGCAAGTGACAGAGCTGAATGATCCCACAACCAATGGATCAGATCTAAGCTCTGCAGTCTAGCCATATCCAGTTGTGAATGGTGATGGACAATTTAACAACTCACTGGAGGAGGAGGCTCCACAAATATCCCCATCCTTAATGATGGAAGAGCCCAGCACATCAGCGCAAAAGATAACGCTGAAACATTTGCAACAATCTTCAGCCAGAAGCACCGAGTGGATGATCCATCTCGGCCTCGTCCAGTGGTCCCCAGCATTACAGATACCAGTGTTCAGCAATTCGATTCACTCCACACGATATCAAGAAACAGTTGGAGATAATGGATGATGCAAAACCTATGGGATCTGACAATGAGTTGACAATAGCACTGAAGACCTGTGCTCCAGAACATAGAATGTTCCCGAGAGGAGATAAATATAGTTCTTCATGCTAAAGGGTTCAAATGGTATGGGGAGAAAGTGGGAACAATGAACTGAGTTGGATGATCAGCTATGATCATTCTGAATGGCAGACAAGCTTCAAGACAGACTGGCCTACTCCTGCTCCTATTTCCTATGTTTCTTTGTCATTTGTGACCTTGACATCGGCTGTTGGGCACTAGGACTGGGACAACATGGTGTTCTTGGGATATTTTTTCATTCTTTTAAGGGATTTGGATGTCATTGACTGGGTCAATACCAGTGGCTCATCCTTAATTGCCCTTGAGAAGGTCGTTCTGAGTTGCCTGTTGAACTGCTGTGAGCAATGTGTTCCAGGAATGCTCACAGCACTGTTTGGAGATTTCCAGGATTTTGACCCAGTGACAGTGAAGGGACGGCGATACATTTCCAAGTCAGGATGGTGAGTGACTTACAGGGGAGCTTGCAGGGTGTGGTGCATCTGCTGCCCAATGTGGAGAGGTCATGGGTTTGGAAGGTGATGTCTGGGTAATGTTGGTGAGTTGCAGTACCATTTGTAGATGGTACACACTGCTGCGGCTGTGCCTCAGTGCAATGATTGATTGAAGCTGGGTGGTCACACAGTCAGTCAGAGGGTCCATGCAAGCCGGGACTCACTGTCACATACAGACCCTGGAGGTCTACACAACAGCAGCAAAGACGAGAGCAAAGTTAGCCTCAGCGTTGGAGAGAGTGAATGTTCAAGGTGGTGGATGGGTGCCAGTTCAGTCAGATGCTCTTGGAATGTGGGGGCTCCAGATTTCCATTAGCCTTTATGTGAAAAACATTTCTTTAATTTGCCCCTAAACAGACAAGTTTGAATTTAAGATCATGCCTCCTTGTTCTGAATTCCCACAGTTTTCTCAACCAAAAGGTATAATGATTGAATGCCCAGGAAGCTCATCGAAAGGGTTAAAAGGCTTTATTTTCCTCAGTTCTTTCTGTACTGGAGTGGCCACCTGTCTGAACAGCATCGAGCACTTCCCCATCAAACAGTTCAGCATCTGTCACTGTTTATTTATAGGCTGGCTACAACACAGTCAATGCAAAACCAGTTACCTCCAAACATGTTTTCAATATTCTCTGGTTTCTGTTCAAGTAAACATATTTCATTACATATTCCTGTAACACTTTAATCAACATTCTGAAAGGGCTTCAATTTTTCATATAACATGTTTATCAAAAACTTCACAATAAACTGTGGGGCTCCACAAGGCAAGAAAATAATACAAAATAGATCCATTTATAGCAGAGCTAGAAAGACAGAAGACTCCACCTTCCAGGGCTACAGGGAGTATTGAAGCAGAGGAATAGAAGATGTGCCTATGGAGGGTCTGCTGCTGTCTGAAAACAACTGGAAGAGAAAAGCAAAAAAAAAAAAATCTTGCAAAGAAAAGGAAACACAATGGCGAGGGTGGGGACAGAGTTTGAATTCCGAAATTGCTAAATACAGTGTTGCACAGAAGTCTGTAAGTGTCCAATCAAAAGATAGGGAGCTGCTCTGTCAGTTTATGTTGAGCTTCAGTGGAATAGAGCAGCAGGCTGAGGGCAGGGACGTCAGTGTGAGAGTAAGGTGGGCATCTAAAATAGGGGGCCAGCACTTGCTTGGGGTCATGTCTGTGGCTCGAGCAGAGATGTTTCCACAAAGGGCTCACCCATTCTGCATCTGGCATCTCCAGCGTAAAGAAGACACATTGGGAACAGCAAGTACAGCAGCCCTAAATAAAAAGATGTGCTCACCAGGAATATTTGGGTCTTGGATGGTAAGAAGACGGGAGGCAATAGGGTAGGTTCTCCCCTGCCTGTCTCCCCAAAATTCCCATAGCTCCATACACTTTTTCTCAGTGGGCCATTCAATTCCATCCAAAATATATGCTGGTCCTGAAGGAATCATATTTTAGTAGTTCATTCTCACATGTTAATAAGTCTGATTTTGCTGTCAAAATAATAACTGATTTAATTGATTTAACTGAAATTTCTGATTTCTGATGAAGGGTCTAGGCCCGAAACGTCAAGTTTTCCTGCTCCTATGATGCTGCTTGGCCTGCTGTGTTCATCCAGCCCCACACCTTGTTATCTCGGATTCTCCAGCATCTGCAGTACCTTTTATCTCTCTCCAAAGAATAGTGTCTGAACTGCACCTGTTAACTTAAAGGACTAACTAAACACAACAAATTATTCCAATGATATGAACTAAGGCTGTGATGAAGGGTCATTAGACTCTAAACACCAGGTTGCTGTCTCTCTATGGATACTGCCTGACCTGCTGTGATTTCCAGCACATTTTGTTTTCAGTACAGGTTCCAGTATTTGCAGTAATTTGTTCCTACAATGAGATGCCTTGTTGGTTGTCCTGTTCATTCAGGTCCCAGTTTCCCTTCATGGGAATTATCAGCTCGGACTTTCCAATTTAACAAAGTTAAAATATTTAAGAAAGCTAAACAGCTGAGTCTAACACATGACAGGAACTGTTAGATGCCCTGCAACAAAAAGTAGGGCACCTTACTGCGCTGTGGTTCTGTGTGTTTTTATACTGTATTCATGAGCGATTCTCTGGCCTGTCAATTGTTCCCTAAGGCAAACATTCATTTTGTTTTAAATAAAGCATTACCTTCCAAAACACAAGGAGCAGGGACAATTTCTGTAGCCTCAGTTATAAAGTTAACAAGCCGGAGATGACAAGAATGGAGTATGTTTGTTTTGAAAGTGATGATTTTAAGGCTTGCATTTTTAAACACTGTCATTTTGTTTCTTCTGAGCTATGTTTTTCTCGTTATGTTACCCAGAAAGCTGATGATTGTTCTTGAGGCATTATGCAGACTTGCTCACAGCCCTGTGCAGATTTAAGTGAAACTGTAGTCCAGAGATGATCGGCAGAGACAGGAGCAGTTGAACGTTAAATGTGTTTGAATAAGTCACTGACCGCTTTTATAGTAGGGATGCTAACCCATTTATTCTGAAATAGGTTAACACCATCTTATAATCAGCAGTACAGGAATGCTGCATAATGCAGGGTCTTATAGAATGCAATAGCACATTTAAGAACATAAGAACTAAGAGCAGGAGTGGGCCATCCGGCCCCTCGAGCCTGCCCCGCCATTTAATAAGATCATGGCTGATCTTTTTGAGACTCAGCTTCACTTACCCGCCCGCTCACCATAACTGTTAATTCCTTTACTGTTCAAAAATTTATCTAGCCTTGCCTTGAAAACATTCAGCGAGGTGGCTTCAACTGATTCACTGGGCAGGGAATTCCACAGATTCACAACCCTTTGGGTGAAGAAGTTCCTCCTGACCTCAGTCCTACATGTGCTTCCTTTATTTTGAGGAGTAGAGGAGCAGGGATGTGTTGTTGCAGTTATACAGGGCCTTCGTGAAACCACACCTGGAGTATTGTGTGCGGTTTTGGTCTCTTTATTGGAGGAAGGATGTTCTGGCGATGGAGGGAGCGCTGTGAAGGTTTACCAGACTGAGTCCTGAGATGGCAGGGCTGATGTATGGAAAGAAACTGGATCGGTTAGGATTATGCTCACTGGAGTTTAGAAGAATGAGGGGGAATCGCATAGACATCTGTAAAATTCTAACAGGACTTGATAGGGTCAACTCAGGAAGGATGTTCCCAACAACTGGACAGGCCATGGCCAAGTGTCACAACATGAGGAAACAGGACAGGTGGTTTAGGACTGAGTTAAGGAGAGATTTCTTCACTCAGAGAGCCGTGAGTCTGTGGAATTCTCTGCCACACAAAATGGTAGCAGTTGAAACGTTAATGTTTTAGTGAAGGAGCTGAATATATTTCTTTGGGCAAAGGATCAAAAGTATGGGGAGAATTTCGGAACTGGGGACTGAGTTGGATGATCAATCATGATCATAGTGAATGGTGACATGGGCTGAATGGCCTACTCCTGCTCCTATTTTCTATGTTTCTATGTTTTAGCACAGCAGGAGACTATTCCGCCCATTGAAACCATACCAGTCTCAGCAAGAGCATGTCTCTCTACCTGGTCTTTTCCTCATGCTCCTGCAAGTATTAGCCCTTCAAGTGTTTATGAAATTCTGTTGAAAGACTTTTGGGTTATCAGCACTTTTGACCAGTCTGCCCAGCCACCTCAAAGGCAACAAATGGACAGAGACATCGAATGGATGATGGACTCTCGTCCATCCATTTTACACTATCACAGTAAGACTAGAACCATCTGTGATAGTCTAATGGCCTTTGCATTTACACTATGGGATTTGTCTGAAAGTTCTTTCTCTGCTGGTTTAGAGGAGTTTTGGTCTTCAAAATACTTAGGTCAACCTATTGAAAACTCTGGTGCTGGAGAAAATTTCATTCAGCTTTTTATCTGTATGTGTTCCCTATTTTGAATCACTGAGGCCATTTCATTGTAGATTAGAGTTAAGTCATACAAAGTGATTGTGATTTTTAACAAATTTGTTCATGGGATCGCAAGAAAGGCCAGCATTCATTGCCCATCCTTAAACACACTTGAGACAGTGGGAGTGAGCTGTCTTAAACTGCTTTTGTGTGTGTGAGGTAGCACTGCATCCTGTTGTTTAGGAGGGAATTCCAAATACATGCAACAGCGAAGGAACAGTGACATAATTCCATCAGGATGCTCTATAGTCTTGAGGGGAACTTGCATTTGAAAGGAGCTGCCTAGGATCTTTGGTGAATTTTGCCAGTGCATCGTGTAGATAGTACACACCATTGCTATTAGGTGCCAATGGCGGAAGGAGTGGATGTTAATGAACACAGTGCCAATCAAGCAGGCTGCTTTGTCCTGGATGATGTCAAGCTTCTTGAGTTCTCCATTTGCAATGGAGCTGCAGCCATCCAAGCAAGTGGGGAGTAATCCATCATACTATTGACTTGTGCCTTGTAGATGGTAAACAGGCTCTGGGGAGCCAGGAGGTGAAGTACTGCCTTAGAATTCCCAGTCTCAGATTTGCTCTTGCAGACGCAGTATGGATCTGGCTTGTCCAGTTCAATAGTGTTCCATAGCAATCCATTGCATGTTGATGATGGTGATGGCTGTGCTACTGGACGTCACGGGGAAATGGTTAGAGTCCATTGCTGAAGTTTGGTCAATGTTACTGACCACAAACCATCCCAAACCTAGATATTGTATAGGGCTTGCTTTGTCTCACTTCTGACCTTATGATGAAAGAAAGGTCATTGGGCAGGATTCTGATTAATTTCCAAGTCAAGATGGTGAGTGGCTTGGAGGGGAACACTGCAGTGGGTGGTGTTCCCATGTATGCGCTGCCCTTGTTCTTCCAGATCGTGGTCTGGTGAGGAACAAGCACTGCCAGCCTCTCACACTGGATCTGAACGATGTGCTGCAGCACATTTACTATTTGCTGCTCTTTCTTTCAGAACACTGAGTTCACACGAGGGTCACATCTGCACTTTCCTTTCTGTTTGACCCATACGCAATAATCTGTTTCAAATAACTAATTAAAAAATACTTAACCTATCCCTCAGTTTTCCATCAAAATGGAGCACCAGCTGTTTGAGAAAGAGGGGAAATTGCTACCAAACAATCTTTTTGAGCTGAAAAACCTATTTTTTAAAAATTCATTCATAGAATGTGGGTGTCACTGGCAAGGCCAGAAATTATTGTCAATCCCTAAATGCCAAGAGGGCAGTTGAGTGTCGACCACATTGCTGTGGATCTGGCATCTCATGTCGACCAGGCCAGGTAAGATTTCTTTGCCTGGAGGGTATTAGTGAACCAGATGGGTTTTTCCGACAATGGACAATGGTTTCACGGTCATTCGATTCTTACTTCCAGATTCCTATTGAATTCAAATTCCACCATCTGCCATGGTGAGATTCAAACCTGGGTCTAACGCTAATATCACTGGGCTATCAGCTGCCCATCACACTTTTTCTTTCCTTTAGGACATTAGCAGATTTTTTTTTGTTTATGTGACAAATTGACAATGGTTACGTGGTTATCATTAAAATTACTTTTAACTCTAGATTTTAACCAATTGAATTCAAGTTTCACTTTCCTGCAATTTCAGTCCATGTCTCCAGAAACTGGGTCTCTGGATTCCTGGTTAGAAACTGTAGTTTGATAAAGGACTATAAACATGTTTCCTCATTAGAAAGAGTCAGTTAGTTATGTATTGCTCGATGGTAACCAGGCCACAAGCATGGCGTTGGGTGAGGAGACACTGCCCTCATGAATGGCCGCAGCCAGTACAGGGATTGAACTGTTATCTTTATTCCCTCACTGTGCTAGTCCATTCACCAACTGAGCTAATTGACACCTCACCCCCACTACCCTGCCAACAACCCCCCATCTCACCCCCTTCCCCCATCCCACCCCACCTTAGCTTACAGTCAAGTGATGTTAGCACCAATACCACCACTTCACCAAGGCTGGAAAATGAGTGGGAAGATCACAGGATGTGATTCCTCCATTTGTAATGGAGCTGAAACTGGCTCACAAACAATCACCTGGGAAAGGGAAAAAGAACCTTCGAGCCAATCGGAGGACAGAACCTCTTTGAGGTTTTTGTGTGATGTAGCGGTGATCAGAACCAGCCCTTGTTATGGAAACACAGTCCAGCGTAAACACAGTCCAATGTTCGTCTCTCTACTCGGCACTTATTTTAACAGCTAGATTCACATCCCAATTGTACTCCCTTTTCTCCCAAAGTAACACAGTCAATGCAGTTGTCTTCCCCCCATTCAGAGTGGCATCTCTGTTATCATCTTCAAAGTTCTTCATTGAACCTTCTGTGCAACCTAAAACCATTATAGCACAGAAGGAAACTATTTGGCCCATCATGTCTGTGATGACTTGCAGCAGTTGTAGCTTGAATGGTCTCACTCTCCCAATTCTTCCATAGCCCCACAACATTTTTCTCTTAGGATAATTGTCCCAATGCCATCTTGAAATCCTCAACTAAATCTGCCCCACTGCATCTATAAGTTGTGCACAGAGATAATCAGCCGCTGCACAGAAAGGTTTTCCCTCATGGTCCCATTGCTTCTTTTGACAAACAGCAACAAAAGAACTTCAAGGTAAAATACTCAGAAATTGAAAAAGCTACAGCAGCTCAGACATAAGCTGGATATTCTCAAAGTCCGGAACAGAATGTTCTGCTGCACTACAACAAAGGAAGGAAGGAAGGTGTTTTAGTATTTATGTAAGGAATCATCTGTAATAAATGACATTATTGCCATCTCCATATCCATTATTGTAATTTATGCCTCACCCCAATCATTCTCTGGTTGAAAGTAACTTACACACTGTGGGCAGTGGGCTGCTTTATTGCATTCACCATTAGCTCATTCATCGCCAGCATTATGAACTGACGCAGCTGAGGAATGAGGAGGCAAACCAGCATTGCAATGTAATATTTCAGATTCGGAATGTTTCACTTTCTTCAGAATCATACAACATTTTTCAAATTTTCCTGTGGTTCTGCAGCAAAAACTAATTCAAGAGTTCAACCAAAATTCACCTCCCTTTCTTGACATAACCACTTCTACTTAATTCTACTTCACACTTTAGCAACAATGAGATATGAATGCCCGGCTTCTGCTGTCCTATTCCAGGACCATAGTCACTCGTCTATGATATCCCAAATACTATCATGTCACATGTGGCTCCAATCACCTTTGCGTCCAAATGTACCAGAAATCCACATGGTGTTGGCAGAAGCTCTGTCCTCCGATTCGTTCCTAACCCTTCCCCTACTGTCGGCTCAATGCCAACAGCAATGAACCAGTTCCTTTGAAGGCCTCATTGTTAGGGGGTCTGGTCCATTCCTCCTGGTGACAACGTGGCAGCTTCAGGCAGTGACTGAACGGGCTGGGTGACAGCGACTTGGTGGGTCTGGTTTATCCCTCCTTGCAGTGGTTTTGGTGTTAGTACCTGTGCTGTCAGGGTGGCGGGTGTGGTCTGGAAATACCTGCTTCAGCGGCCTCAGGGGTAGCTTTGGTGATGGAACCCAGATTGTTGTGGAGGAAACAAAAGATGTCCTAACACTGTCTCAATTATTTCTGTTTATAATTTTTGTAAGTAAAATGATGCCAAATTGCAGCGATTTGTACATACATCATTGTATAGTCTTGAAACAAGTGACAATAAATTGCTGTCCTATTCTATTCTGTGGAAGACTAATTTAAGTGGAGGTGCTGATATAGTAGTTCGCTGGATTAGCAATCCAGGCCCCAGGGTCATGTTGTGGGGACATGGGTTTAAATCCCACCGCAGCAGATGGTGAAATCTGAGCTGAATACAAATCTGGGATGAAAAGCTCACCAAATAGAGACCACATAACCACTGTCATTTGTCATAAAACCATCTCACTCATTAATGCTCTACAGGGAAAGAAACTGTCATCTTTATCCAGTCTGTATGTGACTCCAGACCTACAACAATGTAGTTGACTTTTAACTGCCCTCTGGGCAAATTGTGATGGGCAATAAATACTGGCCAGCCAGAGTGATCAATTTGTTTGCTTGCAGCTTGTTTCCAGTTCAATTAGCTACCATTCTCTATTCCCCCACTTATCAATTGGAAACCAATATCTGAAATCCTATCCCTCTATGCCATGGGCAATATCTGCTTGTCAATGACACCCACATTCTGTGAAAGTTTTCATGAATGGTGGCTAATTTCTTAGTCGTATCTTAGTACCCCTACAGTGCGGAAACAGGCCCTTCAGCCCAACAAGTCCACACCGACCCTCAGAGCATCCCACCCGGACCCATCTCCCTATAACCCACCTAATCTACACATCCCTGAACACTACGGGTAATTTAGCATGGCCAATCCACCCTAGCCTGCACATCTTTGGACTGTGGGAGGAAACTGGAGCACCCGGAAGAAATCCACACAGACACGGGGAGAATGTGTAAACTGCACACAGACAGTTGCCTGAGGGTGGAATCGAATACAGGTCCCTGGCGCTGGGAGGCAGCAGTGCTAACCACTGAGCTAATGTTGTTCCATTGTTTAAGAAACATAGCAAAGACAAGCCAGGGAACTACAGGCCAGTCAGCCTGACATCAGCGGTAGGCAAGTTAGTGGAGAGGATACTGAGGGATAGGATCAACCAACATTTGGATAGTCAAGGAGTGATTAGGGATAGTCAACATGGATTTGTGTGCGGGCAGTCACGTCTGACAAATCTTGTAGAGTGTTTTGAAGAGGTAACCAAGAGGATGGAAGAGGGTAGAGCAGTGGACATTGTCTATACCGACTTTAGTAAGGCCTTTGACAAGGTCCCGCATGGCAGGCTAGTCATAGGGCTCAGGTCATATGGGATCAAGGGTGTGCTAGCTGATCGGATTCAAAATGGGCTCGATGGTAGGAAGCAGAGAGTGATGGTTGAAGGTTGTTTCTCAGACTGGAGGCTTGTGACTAGTGGTATGCCACAGGGGTCGGTGCTGGGACCTTTGTTATTTGTATTTACATAAGTGTTCCGGATGTGAATGTACAAGGCATTTTTGTAAGTTTTCAGATGATACAAAATTAGGTTATCAAAAGGTTATCAAAAATTACAGAGGGATCTTGATCAGAATGGGAAGTGGGCAGAGGATTGGCAAATGCAGTTCAATACAGATAAGGGTGAGGTGTTGCACTTTGGAAAGTCAAACCAAGGTAGGACTTAAACAGTAAACAGTAAGGTCCTGAGGAGTGTTGTGGAACAGAGGGACCTAGGAGTACAAGTACATAGTTCATTGAAAATGGTGTCACAGGTGGATAGGATGGTGAAGAAGGCATTTAGCATGCTGGTCGAGGAATTGAGTATAGGAGTTGGGATGTTATGTTACAGTTCTATAAGTTATTGGCGAGGGTGCACTTGAGAGTACTGTGTACAGTTTTGGTCTCCCTGTTGTAGGAAGGACATAGTTAAACTGGAAAGTGTGCAAAGAAGATTTATGAGGATGTTGCCAGGACTGGTGGGCCTGAGTTACAGGGAGATATTGGCCAGGATAGAACTTGGAATTTAGGAGAATGAGGAGTGGCCTTATTGATGTGTATAAAATCATGAGGGGCATAGATAGGATGAATGTATATAGTCTTTTTCCCAGGGATGGGGAATTGAAAACTAGAGAGCATAGGTTTAAGGTGAGAGGGGAAAGATTTAAGAAGGACCTGAGGGGCAACTTCTTCGTGCAGGGTGATGCATAAATGGAATGGGTTGCCAAAGAAAGTGGTTGAGGCAGGTGCAATAGCAACATTTTTTAAAAAAAATTTGGATAGGTACATGGATGGGAAGGGTTTAGAGGGATAGGGACCAAATGCAGGCAATTGGAACTAGCTGAGCGGGCACCATGGTCAGCATGGACCAGTTTGGGCCGAAGGGCGTGTTTCCACACTGTAATACTCTATGACTGTATTTCTCTAAGAGTAACAATCAGCATAGAGCAGTTGGGCTGAATGGCCTATTTCAAACTAACACAAACCACTGCTCCCAGTGTTAGACTGAATGGGATCAAATGGGTTCTCCTTGGAATACTAAAACACGCAAGCGATTTATATTTACATTGATTTGCAGAGATCACAAGTTGCAGGCACTGGCAGATCTTCTGGTCTTTTAAAATTGATTCTTGGGATGAGGGCTTAGCTATCATGTCAGGAACCTATTGTCAAATCTTTGATGACCCAACTCGGTTGCTGTAGTGGGCCAGGTGACTTGTTTTTTTTAGTTCATTCACTTGGATGTGGGTGTCACTATTCAGCTAGCATTTCCTGCCCACCTCTAATTGCCTAAAGTTAACTGCATCCTGTAGACCAGAACAGTACAGTAGTTTCTCTCCCTAAGGGTCATCAGTGAACCAGTTGGGACTTTCCAACTTCCAGCTAGTTGGGACACATTCCTAATTCCGTTTTTCTATTTCATTCAAATTCTACCATCTGCAATGGTAGGATTTGAATCTGGGTCCCCAGAACATTACCTGGGTCAATAGATGAATGGTCTAGCAATAATACCAGTCGGCAGTTGCCCTCCTGAGTGTGTAACTTACTCATTGGAGCTGGAGACACAAAAAGGCCAATATGGGCGAGAATGTGAGATTTCCTTCTTTAAAGACCAATAGTGAACCAGCTTTGTTTTTACTAACAATCTCCACTGCTTCTGGATTACTCGCTATTCCATTTTTATATATCTGATTTTCCTCAGAGAATTGCAGCAATAACACTTCTGTCTAATTGTGCAGGAATTTTACTTAAAGAGTTGTATGCAATGCTTTCAAACCTCTACCCTACACCATGCTTCAGTGTTTAGCTTTTAGCAGCTCCAACACTGCTTGTTCATTTGCTTCAGAGTCAGCACCCAGGCGAAACCCATCGAGCACTGCAAACAGATCAGTTTCCAGATTCACATAATCATACATGGAACAATTGAACACAACGTTGAACCAGTAACATACAATATTACAGTCACTGAAGATTGCAGGTGTATTCACTGAGAAGGTGAGGATACAAGCCTGCTACAGGACTCAATAGCAGGTCAAGGGCAAGATATTGGGTGGTGAGGGTTTGCCAATCCTTGGGAGGCTGGACAGGACGGCATGTTCAGGGGTAGTCTTTGGAGAGTAGGGGTGGTAGGTAGGAAGTGGAGGTACTAACTCAGGTGAGGTACCGCTCAAATACAAGGAGAGAACGCCCTTCCTCTATTACTCCAGCCTCCATACAGACTTCTGGGAAAACAGTTGGTTGTCCACTGCCCCCTAGCTGCTTATGCTGACCACATTTTGGC
Source organism: Ginglymostoma cirratum (assembly GCA_024137785.1). Classification (NCBI taxonomy): domain Eukaryota; kingdom Metazoa; phylum Chordata; class Chondrichthyes; order Orectolobiformes; family Ginglymostomatidae; genus Ginglymostoma; species Ginglymostoma cirratum. The sequence continues at coordinate 64,032,720 of JAHRHZ010000016.1, read as the reverse complement.
ATTATCAAGGTCAGCTGAGCTTTTCACAAGACCCTTCATTCTTTATTTTGACTTGGTGGTTGGGCTGCAGTTTTTGGAGCCTGCACTCCATCTGTGTTATGGGGGTGAGTCCTGGGGTGGGAGGGAAGCTGGTGTCTAGGCACCTGAGCTATTTAATGGGTCCTTACCAAAAACACACCCGGCTAGTGTTATGCATTGCCTTTTACGAAATTTACCAAATCATTTACCAAAATCCGAATGAGAGACCAAAAAAAACCCAAAAGAACTGCGGATGCTGTAAATCAGGAAGAAAAACAAAGTTGCTGGAAAATCTCAGCAGGTCTGGCAGCATCTGTGAAGCAGAAAGTAGAGTTAACGTTTCAGGTCCAGTGACCCTTCCTCAGAACCGGGTCACTGGACCTGAAACGTTAACTCTGTTTTCTCCTTCACAGATGCTGCCAGGCTTGCTGAGATTTTTCCAGCAACTTTGTTTTTGTCCTTGAGAGACCAAAAAGCTTTGCCAAGGAATTAGCCAAAAAGAAGAGCTGGGGAGAGTGTTCTAGAGCTTAGGACCCAAGCAGCCAAAGACACAGCTATGAATAGTGGACGGGCTAGATTCAGGAATATTCATGAGGTGAGGACAATGATATCGGATGGGCTTGTGTGACTGTATGGAGGTTACACCGAGAAGCAGGGATATATATCTGGGATATTAGCTAGTTTAATCAATACTCACATAAGACTTTAGATATTTTCTAATCAGCCTGTTCAGAGATTCACCTCTGGTTAGAGTGGGACTGGAAGCTAGATCTCCTAGTCCTGAAGTGTGGACATTGCCACTACACCACGCAGGCCTTCTCATAAGTCTTTAAATAATATCAGTAGTTAGTTAACATTCGCTCCTGTGCTGCTTCAGCCCAGAGGACAATAAAGTGAAGGCTTGACCCAGTGAATTTTGTCGATCCTGTATTGCCAGGGAAAACTGTACACTGGTACTGAAACCCAGCACTATGGCAGCAAGAACACTGCCTCGAGGTTACATTTCAAGCCCTCAGAAAGGGGATTTGGTAACTGCATTCTAACCCACTCACTTTCTAACTCAACCATCTCTCTGTCATACAGAGCACAAGAGGCTCAAAACCTGAGGATGTCAGGTGATAGGTCAAAGCGAGCACGAACGGGTTACCATGCTGATTAATCATCACCTCTATTTTAAATGTAGACTTTAATTTTTTTAAGCGCCGGATTTCACACAAATGAGCAGTCAGATTTCTCAGGTTCATTCCTCCTCGTTGTCTCAGAGTTGTGATTGCAATGTGAGCAGACATCGTAAACTGTGCCTCTTCAGAACTGGGCATAACGTCACTCAAACAACAGCTGATCTGTGCTCCAAGCTGCAATCCCTTTTATACAACTGGGCTGCTCATAACACTCCATAATTTACACCTCAGAGTGTGACAGGGATATATTAAATATCACTTGACACTGGTGTCAGATAGGTTTAGATTATGAGGTTGAGTGGTGTGATAACACTTTTGGATATTAAAAAGAAACTATTAATAAGGCAAAAGTTTTGCTGAAAATTATGAACACAAATTGACTTAGGTCAATATAACAGTCATTCATGATTTGAATATTCTTTTCACTTACAAGTTCCTCCTTGGTTTTGTCTCATCTTTACCTTCCCCCAATCCCACCCCCTTCACATCCAGGTATCATGCCTCCAGCACAAGCTGTATATATCATCACTTTCATGGTGGTTTTTTCCAAAAAACTAATTTTGCGAGACCACACTTATTGCTCGTCTGTAGATTTCCTGAGCAGTGCTGCAATTGTTAATTCTATCACCTCCAGGGATCACCAACAATAAACTGTATGCTGTGGAACTGACTCAGATCTAGGACAGAATCAGGTAAGGGTTTCATGAAGGGCACGAATCAAAAGATTGGGTTTTTGAAATGTTTCAGCAAGGATTAGAGTTATTAAATTCATTTTATACAATGTAGCATGTTAAAATATAAAAGTATGGCCTTAGGTTGTTGATTTATTGCAACTACCGTGCACTGTTACAGCCAGCCTTATGTTTCATAACACCAGGTAGGTTGTCTTCCGTATCTATTTCTGTAAAACACTTTCATGGGCTGTTGGCATCATTGGCACGACCACCCTTAGTTGTTCATCCTTAATTATACATTGAGAGCAAAGTGTCACATATATTGCTGCCAGTCTGGTGCCACATGTAGGCCAGACCAAGTAAAGAAGGCAGGTTTCCTTCCTTGAAGGACAGTTGTGAATTGAGAAAGAGCTCACCACCAAAAGGCAGACAGCCTGTTGGAACCCACAGTAAAGTGCACTGTAATATACTGGTTGGGCTCCTCATCAAAATACCCTGACCAACAACCTAATTAGAACCTGAATGTTTGAAAAACTGAATTGAGGCCTTTAAAAAAAACTGAAACTAAATAGCTGAAGTTATCAGATTGGCATGACAATCTTTCTTATTCACTAATGTCCTTCAGGGTTGGAAATATGTCATCCTGACCCCATTTGTGATTACACGTGACTCCAGACCAACAGTAAATGTAAGCAACAGTTAACTGCCCTGTGAAGTGGACTGGCAGGTCACTGAGTTATACACTGTACAACAGAATCTCACTGACATAAGGGGCATCACTTTAAGATGGAGATAAGGAAAACATTTTCTGTCAGAGGGTTAGAATTCCTTTCCACAAAACACAGTGAGTGGAGATACTTTAAGTATTTTTAACGCAGAGGTAGAAAGATTCTTGATGACCGAGGGGATGGAAGTGTATCGGGCGATATGCAGGAATGTAGAGTTGAGGTTAAAATCTGTTCAGCCATGATCTTATTGAGTGGCGGGGCAGGCTGGAAGGGCTGAGTGGCCTACTCTAGTTCCTGTTTGTTTGTTCGATGGGCAAACATGGCAGAACATCCATATTCAGAGAACTCATTGCAAAAATATTCACAACTAGCTTTCAAGCAACAGAGTGTTTCTTGCCATTGCGCTGGCAAAGGAAATTGGCATTCTGGTACATCGAATGTGAGCCCCTGGAAATGGAGGTTGCTATGTAATCTGTCCTTAGGCAGCAAACACAGCCCTTGTTGTAAAAGTAAGTGGACTGTCCTCCATCCTTCAGTCAAAACTTAAATGACAATCTATTTATAATTTCTCTCAGTTTTCATTGGCCATGAAATACTTGAGATGACCTGAGTTAGGAAAGGTTATGTCTTTATGACGCATTTATTTTTTGCCATGTTTTGTATCCAAGTTCTTTTTTTTTCAGCAGATTAGTGGAGCTGTTTTATTTTAGGACATCATAAGGAGGTCTAAATTAATCTGTCCTCACACGATAAATTCCCGTTTGGAAAGGAACCTGTGCAGGCTGAGCTGCTTTCTTAATGAAACAGTCAGTTCTTGATTAATATCGTCACAAGCATTTGAATAAGACTGTTTAGTTCATTTCAAGCTTCACTGCGAAAGTGCCAAAAGGTAATAGAGAAAATTGCTCAATCCCACCTACTGGCCTAGACAGGTGTACTGAGCGAAAGGCTTATTTATAACAGTCTTGTCAAAGGTCCTTTCTTTTCACCCCAAAGTCATTCCGGTCCTCACACTTGCAACTACCACACTGACTCACACTGTCATCCATTTGTTTTATATTAAATATTGCATTGACCCTGAAGCCCTAAAACCACACAGAGAGTGATTAGAGTTATAGAATCATATAACATAGTAACAAACCCACCAACAAACTGTGCCAACCAACAAACACCAACTACATTAATCCCATTTACCTGCACTTGGTCCACAGCCTACTATGCCCTGGTATTTTAAGTGCCCATCCAGATGCTTCTTAAATATTGCAAGAGTCCACCACCCTCTCAACCAGCCCATTCCATATTTCTACCAACCTCTGGGAGAAAAAGGATTCTCTCAGATCCCCTCTAAATTGCTTGCTCCGCACATTAAACTTATGCCCCCAGTCTTAACCAGCTGCCATAAGGAAAAGATTCTCATGATCTACTTTGTTGATGCCTCTTGGTCAAACTTTATATACCGCAATCAGATCACCCCCTCAGCCTCCTCTGCTCCAGGGAAAACAAGCCCAACTTATCTGGTCGCTCCTCATAACTGAGACTTTCCATCCCAGGCAACATCCTGGTGAATCTCCTCTGCACTCCCTTCAGTGCAGTCACATCCTTCCAATAGTGTGGCAACCAGAATTGCACACAGTGCTCCATCTGTGGCCTGGCCTACATCTTATACAGTTAGACAGATAGAGACAGACAGCTTTTTAAATCAGGAAGGGAATCAAGAATTATGGGAAAAGGGGAGGTCCCGGAGGACTGGAGAATTGCTAATGTTGTCCCCTTGTTGAAGAAGGGTAGCTAGGATAATTCAGGTAATTACAGACCGTTGAGCCTGACGTCAGTGGTGGGGAAGCTGCTGGAAAAGATACTGAGGGATAGGATCTATTTACATTTGGAAGAAACTGGGCTTATTAGTGATAGACAACATGGTTTTGTGCAGGGAAAGTCATGTCTTACTAACTTGATAGAATTCTTCGAGGAAGTGAAAGAGTTGATAGATGAGGGAAGGGCTGTAGATGTCATATACATGGACTTCAGTAAGGCTTTTGATAAGGTTCCCCATGGTAGGCTGATAGAGAAAGTGAAGTCGCATGGGGTCCAGGGTGTATGAGCTAGATGGATAGAGAACTAGCTGGGCAACAGGAAACAGAGAGTTGTAGCGGAAAGGAGTTTCCCAAAATGGAGAACTGTGACCAGCGGTGTTCCACAGGGATCCGTGTTGGGACTACTGTTGTTTGTGATATACATAAATGATCTGGAGGAAGGTATTGATGGTCTGATTAGCAAGTTTGCAGATGACACTAAGATTGGTGGAGTAGCAGATAGCGAAGGGGACTGTCGGAGAATGCAGCAGAATATAGATAGATTGGAGAGTTGGGCAGAGAAATGGCAGATGGAGTTCAATCCAGGCAAATGCGAGGTGATGCATTTTGGAAGATCCAATTCAAGAGTGAACTATACGGTAAATGGAAAAGCCCTGGGGAAAATTGATGCACAGACAGATCTGGGTGTTCAGGTCCATTGTACCCTGAAGGTGGCAACACAGGTCGATAGAGCGGTCAAGAAGGCGTACGGCATGCTTTCATTCATCGGACGGGGCATTGAGTACAAGAGTTGGCAGGTCATATTACAGTTGTATAGGACTTTGGTTCGAGCACATTTGGAATTCTGCATACAGTTCTGGTCACCACATTACCAAAAGGATGTGGATGCTTTGGAGAGGGTACAAAGGAGGTTGCCTGGTATGGAGGGTGCTAACTACAAAGAGAGGTTGAGTAGATTAGGATCATTTACATTAGAAAGATGGAGGTTGAGGGGGGACCTGATTGAGGTCTACAAAATCATAAGAGGTATAGACAGGGTGGATAGCAAGAAGCTTTCTCCCAGAGTGGGGGACTCAATTACTAGAAGTCACAATTTCAAGGTGAGAGGGGAAAAGTTTAAGGGAGATATGTGTGGCAAGTTCTTTACGCAGAGGGCGGTGGGTGCCTGGAATGCGTTGCCAGCGGAGGTGGCAGAGGCGGGCATGATAGCGTCATTTAAGATGTATCTAGACAGAAACATGAATGGGCAGGGAGCAGCGGGATACAGATTGTTGGAAAATAGGCGACAGGTTTAGATAGAGGATCTGGATCGGTGCAGGCTTGGAGGGCCGAAGGGCCTGTTCCTGTGCTGTAATTTTCTTTGTTCTTTGTTTGTCCTTTGTTCTTTGAAAAGGCAGGAAAGTGGAGTTGAGGATGATAAGATCAGCCATGAGCAGATTCAATGGGCTGAATGGCCTACCTCTGCTCCTGTGTTTCATGGCCTTTGCCTCAGTCCCCACCATAAATTCACAGTCTGACCCATTAACTCCTTTCCATATCTAACAGTTCTCTGAAGCTAAGCTCTTTCCAAGCTCCACATCTGATCTGATATTGAGAGTAGTTTCAGACCCCACCATCTCCCCCATCACTAATCCCAAAACTCACTCCTCACTAACCTCCCACTTCGACTCTCTGTAAACCACAGGCTGTCTGAAACCCTGCTCTGTATATTCTAATCCTAATCACAGCACATGCCCCCCACACACACAACATCCTTGCATTCACTGATCTCTGACCCAGTCCCACCGTGAATAATGAGTGTTTAGAATACACTGCCTGAGACTGAGGTGGAGGCAGCTTTAATGGACACAGTGACAAAAGAATTAGACTGTTCCCTGAAAGGTAAGAATGTGTGGGTGGGATTAAGAGGAGAAGACCAGAGGGATAGCATTAAGTGACACAGACATGATGGTCTGAATGGCTTCCACAACTCAGAGAATTCCAAGGATTCACTACCCACTGAGTGACATAGTTCCTCCACATCCCAGTCCTAAATGGTTTGCCTTTCACTCTGAGACTGTATCCTATGGTTCCAGATCCTACAACCAGGAGGAATATCCTTTCTGCATTGACTTGGTCTATACCTTTAAGAGATTTTTAAGCTTCTATAAGATTTCCTCATATTGTCCTAAACTCCAGGGAATACAGGACCAGTCTCCTCAATGTCCCCCGTTAGGACAGTCCCACTATCCCAGGAATCAGTCCGGTAAACCTTGGCAACACTTTCTCCATGGCAGAGGCTATCTACCCTTTGGCTAACGGAGCAGAACTGCACACAACAACTCCAGGTGCAGTCTCATCACATTCTATCCAATTGAAGCAAGACTTTTGTGCTCCTGTACTCAAATCCTTTTTGCAACAAAGGCTTAAGGTCAGAAATCATACAACACCAGGTTATAGTCCAACAGGTATTTGAAAACGCAAGCTTTCAGAGCCTTGCTCCTTCTTCAGGTGTCACATGATTTCTGACCTTGTCCACCCCACTCCAACACCGGCACCTCCATATCTTGGTTAACAAAGGCTCACATAGAGTTTACCTTCCAAACTGTGTGCTACACCCATCATGTTAGCTTCCAGTGACAGTAGGAAAACTCGGTCCCTTTAGACATCAACATTTTCTGTTTTCTCAGCGTTTTAAGAAATACTCTGCACCTTTGATTCTTCAAACAAGGTTGATCACAAACCAATCCACATTCTATTCCTCTGTCAAGCTTTTGCCCATTCACTCCATCTATTTAAATCCCCTTAAAGCCTCCTTGTATCCTTCTCACAACTCATTCCCAAGATGTTTTTTAGCTGCAAGCTTGGAAGTAACTGAATGTAACGACCTGTTCTGTACTGGCAGCTAGTCATCGACAAACAGGAAATCATGAAGATTGTCCTCAGATCGCTTAGTAATTGCCTCAAGTTGCTTCCAGGCCATTGGTCAGAATTAGAAGAGTACAGAAAGAATTAAACAATGGGTATATGAGCCCAGAAACAGAGGAAGAGCTACAAGGAGACTCTGAAAGCTTCACTTTCAACTCCTGGAAGAAACTCACCGAGATGTGTTATATTGACACACAAACATAGGAGCAACAGTCGACCATTCAGCCCTTCAAGGCTTCTCCACTATTCAGTAAGATCATGGCTGATCTAATTACCCCACATCCTTGCCTACCCCTGGTAACCTTTCACCCCATGGAATCCCTGCAGTGTGCAAGCAGGCCCTTTGACCCATGAAGTCCACATTGATTTGACAAAGAGCAACCAGACCCAACCTATCCCCATGACCCTGTGTTTCCCAAGGCCAATCCACCTAACCTGCACATCTTTGGACTGTGGGGGGAAACCAGAGCAAACCCACGCAGACACGGGGAGAATGTGCAAACTCCATACAGACAGTCGCCCGAGGCTGGAACTGAACCTGGGCCCCTGGTGCTGTGAGGCAGCAATGCTAACGACTGAGCTACTGTCCTGTCTATTTCTTGAGAAGAATCTCTCCATCTCTGCTTTAAAGATATTCAAAGAAACTGCTTCCAGGTTTCTGCTTTTTCAGAAATACTGAGAGAAAAAAAAACTCTTCATTCCTGTCTTAAATGGGCAATGTCTTACTTTTAAACAGTGACCTCCAGTTTGAGATTTTACCACAAGGAGAAACTTCTCATCCCTGTTGCCAAGCCCCTTCAGGATCTTAATTGTTTCCATCAAGTCACATCTTGCTCTTCTAACTCCAAACAAGTCCAGCCTTTCCTCACAAACAGCCTGTCCAGTGTAGTTATCAGTCCAGTAAACATTTTCTGAACTGCTTTCATTACAACTATATCCTTCACTAAATAAGGAGATGAATACTGAACACAGTTCTTCAGATGCAGTCCAGTCTAACTGAATTATAACCTCAGAGATAGTAAGAACTGCCAATGCTGGAGTCTGAGATAACAAGGTGTGGAGCTGGAGGAACACAGCGGGCCAGGCAGCATCAGGGGAGCAGGAAAACTTGACATTTCGGGTCAGGACCCTTCTTCAGAAATGGGGGAGGGGGAAGGGAGCTGGGAAATAAATAGAGGGAGGAGGGGTAGGGCTGAACACCCTTTCTGAAGAAGGGTCCTGGCCCGAAACGTCAACTTTCCTGCTCCCCTGATGCTGCCTGGCCTGCTGTGTTCCTCCAGCTCCACACCGTGTTATAACCTCCTCACTTTTATATTCAATTTGCCTTGTGATATATGATAACATTCTGTTAGCTTTCTTGATTACTCACTCTACCTGCACACTAACCTGGACACCAGATCCCTCTACATCTCAGAGCTCTGCAACCTCATGCCATTTAGATAATCCGTTTATTTCCTTACTTTTCCTGTTTTAAACAAACAAAATGTTCTTTCCAATCATGAGACATATGAGCAGAGTAGGCCATTCAGCCCATTCAGTCTGCTTCACCATTCAATGAGATCACAGATGATCTGATCACCTTCAACTTCATCTTCCTGTCTTTTCCCCATAATCCTGAATTCCCTTGCTAATTAAAAATCCATTTATCTCAGGCTTGAGTATACTTAATGACCTCGTCTCGAAAGCCCCTCTGAAGTAAAATATTTACAGACTCACTACCCTCTAAGTGACAAAATTCCTCCTCATCTGTGTCTGAGCTATGTGACCCCCTATTCTGAGATCATACGCTCTGGTTCTGGACTCTCCCAGAAGGAAGGACAACTTTTCCCCACTCTGTCAAGTCCTCTAGGAATTTTGTATGCTTCAATAAGCTTGTCTCTCATTCTTCCAAATCCCAATCAGTGCAGACCCAACCTATTTAACCTCTCTTCAAAAGGTAGTCCCTCCAAGTATTAGATATGGAACCTGCTCTGGGATGTCCCCGATAACAGGATATCTTTCCTCAGATAAGGGAACTAAAACTGTTCATTGTATTCCAGCTGCAATCTGATTAGGTCCTTGTATAGTCTCAGCAAAACCTCCCTACTTTTATACTCCTTTCCTTTTAAAATAAAGGCCAGTATTCCATTCCATTCCATTCCCTATTTCCTGTGCAATTTGGATACTAACTTATTGTGATTCATGCACGTGGACTTCCATATCCCTCTGTATTGTAGCTTTCTGCAGTCTTTCTCCACTTAAATAATATTCAGCTCCTCTATTCTTCTTGTCAAAATTCATAAGCTCACTTTGTGTAGCTTTATGCAAGGGAAGACTTGTCGCACAAATCTGACTGGGTTTATTGAGGAAGTGATGAAGATGATTAATGAAGGTTGGGCAGTGGATGCTGTCCACGTGGACTTTGCTAATGCACTTAACACTGTCCCTCATTGAAGGTTGGTCCAGACGACCAAGCCACATGGGAACCATGGTGAGTTGGTAAGTTAGATACAGAATTGACTTGGTCATAGAAGTCAGAGGGTAGTTGTGGAGGGGTGTTTTTCTGACTGGAGGTCTGTGACCAGTGGCGTTCCACAAGGATCATTTTTGGGACCTCTGTTGCTTGAATTATATATAAATGATTTGGATGAAAAATGTGGGTGGTCTGATTGGTCAGTTTGTAGATGACACAAATTAATGGAGCTCTGGATAGTGAGGAAAGTTGTCAGAGGATACAGCAGGGTGTAATTGGAAAGTTGGGCAGAGAAATGGCAGAGATAATAAGCATGGAGCTGGATGAACACAGCAGGTCAAGCAGCATCATAGGAGCAGGAAAACTTGACGTTTCGGGCCTAAACCCTTCATCAGAAAATCATCTGATACAATTATCTCTGATACAATTTTATCTCAGAGAATTGGCAGTTGGGGTTTAATCCAGAAAAATGTGAGGTGATGCATTTTGGGATGTCGAATGCAGGAGGAAAGTGTACAGTAAATGACAAGACCCAAAGGAGCTCTGATGTACGGAGGGATCTTGGGGTGCAAGTCTGTGGCTCCCTGAAAATGCCAACACAGGTGGATAAGATGGTAAAGAAGGCATACAGCATGCTTGCCTTCATCAGTCGGGGCACTGAGCATAAGAAGTGTCAAATTATGTTGCAGCTATATGAGACTTTAGACAGACCACATTTGGAGTACTGTGTGCGGTTGGGTCACCACACTATAGGAAGGATGTGGAGGCTTTGGAGAGGGTGCAAACGAGGTTTATCAGAATGCTGCCTGGATTGGAGTGTATTAACTTTCAGGAAAGGTTAGTCTACCTTGGATTCTTTTCACTGGAGCGTTGGAGGCTGAGGAGCAACCTGATAGAAGTTTATAAAACAATGATAGACAAGAATAGGGGGAATAGACAGAGTCTTTTTCACAGAGCGGAAATATCAAATACTAGGGCCATAGATTGAGGGTGAGAGGGGGCAAGTTGAAAGGAGATGGGCCAATTCCTGTGATGTACTGTTGGGTGTTCTCACATTTCCCCACATTTTATTCCATCTGCCATTACTCGCTTAACCTGTCTCTGTACTTCTGCAATTTGCCCACTCGTTTAAATGATCTCTATCACTTTGTAACCAGCAAAGCGAAATAAAAACAGTGCAGCCTTTTCCAGAAGCTAGAGATGGTATCCTGTCTCATTGGCAGTAGATCCTTCTGGGCACTAACTATCCTTAACTGTCACCACTAAAACCCTACCAACTGTCCCAGGAGACGGTCATAGTGAACTTTATTTCGATAGATGGATGAGGATTCTCATCCCTCACGCGCTCCAGATTTCCATTTCTCAATCTTGATGGTCATGCCTTCTGGAGGATCAGGCCTAAGCTGTCTAAACCACTCAGATTCTCCACCTCATTCTGCCCATTTCTCAATTCCTAGCTGTAAGACCAAGCTTCCTGTCACCTTCTTGGATTTTACACAGATGTCTTGGGAGTTAGGGTCAGGTTGGTAAAATTCCTGTGCAATAATTTGGTATGTTTTAGTCTGTTCCACATGCTTTAAACAGGTAACTTTGTATTACAACAGTAATACCTTTGGGAGTCTACACTAATGAACACTGGAAATAATAGTTCACTCTCTGTAACCTCTAATTATCGTTTAAGTGCCATTGTTAGACAAATGCACAATAGACCAGTGTTAATCATTACTTTCTTGACTTTTTCCCATTACACTACTGAAATATGAAAGGATTTTGAGGCAGTGTGATCAAACCATTGGCCAAAGCATCAGTAATGGGTTTAAACTTATTTAACTGCTATTGGAAAAGAATACACTTCAGCCAGACAGGAGTTCATATATCAGGATTGCTTTTAGCCACCTTGAGTGTCAAGTTAATTAAATGCAGTCCCATTATCGATTGCATTTTCAATTATTTTCTAGAGTTCTCAATGAACTTTGGGCTCTGCCTTACATCAACGAACAGAAAAGTGAATGAATGTCTTTAATTGATGTTAAATTTTTATTCTCTATAAGGCAGGGATTCACAGACTCACAGAGTCATAGAGCTGTACAGAAAGGAAACAGACGCTTTGGTCAAACTCATCCATGCTGACCAGATATCCTAAATTATATTAGTGTCATTTGCCAGCATTTGGCCCAAATTCCTTTAAATTCTAAGTTGCTGGAAAAGCTCAGTTGGTCTGCCAGTATCTGTGAAAGAAAAACCAGAGTTAACCTTTCGGGTCTGGTCACCATTAAAAAACGTTAGCTTTGTTTTCTCCTTCACAGATGCTGCCAGACCTGCTCAGCTTTTCCAGCAACTTTGTTTTTGTTCCTAATTTACAGCACCCGTGGTTCTTTCAGTGTTCCTCTAAATCCTTCCTATTTATATACCCATCGGATGCCTTTTAAACATTGTAATTGTACCAGCCTCCACCACCTCCTCTGGATGCTCATTGTGCACACATACCACCCTCTGTGCGAAAAAGTTATCCCTGAGGTTTCTTTCAAATCTTTCTCCTCTCACTTTAAATGTATGCCCCTCTAGTTTTGGACTCCCCTACCCTGAGAAGGTGGATGGATTCAGGAAAACTCTCTGTTCCATGTGCCCGACCTGGGAGAATGCAGCAACAAGCTGTGTGGGTGGGCCAGGGTGATCTGCTGTGTGTGTGTGTGTGTGTGTGTGTGTGTGTGTGTCTGTGTGTGTGTGTGTGTGTGTGTGTGTGTGGTTAAGCTACAACCAGGCTGGCAGTTTAGGAAAGAGGTTGGGATAGCCCTGGCGACAGTCAGGGGCAGAGGTGGCTGTTTAACAGGCTGAGGAATGTCATCCCAGTTATTAAAAATAATAAAGCTCTGATATCCTCAAACCACACTCCTCCTGTCCCCCACTGTTAATCCAGCGACCCTGGTAATGTTCTGGGGACTTGGGTTTGAATCCCAATGTGGCAAATGGTGGAATTTGATTTCAATAAAAATCTGAAATTAAGAATCTACTGATGACCATGATGAGGAAAACCCATCTGATTCACTAGTCTCCTTCAGGGAAGGAATCTGCCATCCTTTCCTGCTCCTATGATGCTGCGTGGCCTGCTGTGCTCATCCAGCTCTACACCTTGGTTTCGCGGATTCTCCGGCATCTGCAGATCCTATTATCTCTGAATCTGCCATCCTTACCTGGTCTGGCCTACATGTGACTCCAGACCCACAGCAATCCGATTGGCTCTTAACTGCCCTCTGGGAAGGGCAATGAATGCTGGCCTACAGTGATGCCCTCATCTCATGAATAAATAACAAGGAAAAAAAATCACAACAGCAACACACAAACCCTGTGACATGCGAAAAAGCTTTTAGGAAACTTATCCAACTGAGTCTGTGTCTCGTGCAGATCAGAAAGGTGTAGGATATTGTTAAACAGTGCCTCCAGGTGCTTTGTCAATGAAGACAAACCCAGATGGTTGAGAAATGTATGATTGGATCATGCTGAGATACCAAACGAATGTGATGTTGACCTTGGAATTAATTGTTTAAATACTTAAGTTAGCATTAGGATAGGTGACCAAAAGCTACATCAAAGATTTACATTTTCAGCGGCATTGTAATGAAGCCCAGGTGAGGGGTTTACAGGAGGAACTCCAGGCCTCAAGGAGAGGAGAGCTGAAGGCACATCAGCAATTGTGATGAAAAGGTTGTAATTGAAGGAATGGCCTATTCGAAATTGACATAAATCCTACTTTCCCACATTAGGCCCATAGATTTGAACATTATGACAATCTCCGACTGAGCCACTGTTGTAAGGCAAGTAGCGATAGGGATAGTCTTCAGCATTTCCATTTTGTTTTCTCGGCCTTCTTTATGGCTCTGGGGTCTTGCAGAATCAGGGAGACAGAAACAGAGAGGAAGGTATTTTGCTCAATCCTTTGACAGCTTTACGAATCTGAAATCAAAATATCTCCACCTTTCCACATCACCTAATCTGTTCACCCATTCAGTCCATAATTGGCTCACATTTATTGATGTTGAGTTCAACCTTTCACTTTTTGGCTCATTTCTACCACTAGTTCATTATTCCCTTTCGGCTCCCCTTGGTGGTTTGGAATTACTTATGATGTAAATTTGGACACTACTCCCTGCAGGGCTGGATCCAACTCACTGATGTAGACAGACAGCAGACAATGTCCTAGACCAGAATTTCAAATGAAATCACTAATGCTGCCAACTACTTCCAGAAAAATATATTGCCTCTGGCTTCTGTTATCTGATATATTTTTTTCCGCGGTGTTATTTTCCTTTGTAGCTCACATGGGGCACTTGTAAAATCTCATCCATGAGCTGGGAATTCAAGAGTTTTCTCAACTTTTGCAAAGAAGTCATGGATCATTTTTAAGTGAATGGCAGACTTCCAGGAGAGGATTGAACAAATGCTACATTGGAGTGGTGTGGGGGGGTGGCGGGGGAGTGTGGGAGGTGGGAATAGGGCAGAGGTTGAGTTTAAAATAAGATGGAGAATGTGGAACATGATTCACTGAATGCTGACAGATCGAAGCCACTGCAGTTTAGTCCCATTAGGGTCAGCTGATGACTACTTTACATCTATTTCTGTATCTGTCACATGGAGAGTCAGTGTTGCAGGTCGGTGCATAGCCCAACACTGATAACAAATCCACCGTCTTCCTTTACTAAGCTAGCACATCAAGCCTGCCTATTGCCTTTGCAAACCCTAATTAATGATTCAACAGAACAGCCTACTTTGCTCTCGCTGGTTACAGCTCAGTCTTGTACACCTTTTGGAATCAAAACAAATGAAACACTAACATTCCTATCCACCTTCACCCAATATTTAAGTTCACTCATTCCCATTGATCATTGTTCTGCCCCATCTCCAGGAGACAGGCTCATTTCGAACAGGAGATATCTAAATCTTCCCCCAAACTTCTGCTGATGCTGGGGATCACTTATTTGAGAAAGCAATGCACTGTATGACTCTATAACTCTACAAATCCTGGGAAAATGAATTAGGTTTAGGTGGACCATGATGAGTGGTAAATATGGATAAATGTGAGGTTATCCCCTTTGATAGTAAAAGGAGGCAGGCAGATTATGATGTGAATGGTGATAGATTGGGAAAGAGGGTGGTGTAACGAGATCTGAGTGTCCTTGTGCACCAGTCACTGAAAATAAACTTACAGGTGCAGCAGGCAGAGAAGAAGGCAAATGGTATGTCGGCCTTCATAGTGAGAGGATTCAAGTACAGGAGCAGGGATGTCTTGCTGCAATTGTACAGGACCTTGGGAAGACCACACCTGGAGTGTTGTGTGCAGTTATGGTCTCCTTATCTGAGGAAGGATGTTCTGGCAATGGACGGAGTTCAGTGAAGGTTTCCCAGTCAGATTTCTGGGATGACAGGAAT
Organism: Ginglymostoma cirratum; assembly: GCA_024137785.1. NCBI lineage: Eukaryota > Metazoa > Chordata > Chondrichthyes > Orectolobiformes > Ginglymostomatidae > Ginglymostoma > Ginglymostoma cirratum. The sequence continues at coordinate 64,017,522 of JAHRHZ010000016.1, read as the reverse complement.
GACATATGAAGAGAGGCTGGATCGGTTAGGATTATACTCACGGGAGTTAGAAGAATGGGAGGGAATCTTACAGAAACCTATAAAATTCTAACAGGACTTGACAGATTAGATGCAGGAAGGATGTTCCCAATGACCATGGAGTCCAGAACCAGTGGGTCACAGTCTAAAGAAACAGGGAATTAACTGAGATGTGGAGAAATATCTTCACTCAGAGACTGGTGAAATTCACAGCCGTAGAAAGTATTGAGGCCAAAACATTGAATGCTTTCAAGAAGGAATTAGGTACAATTCTTAGAACGAAAGAGATCAAAGTTTGGAGAGAAAGTGAGAACAAGGGACTGAGTTGGATGGTCAGTCATGACCATAGTTAATGGTGGAGCAGGCTTGAAGGGTTGAATGGCCTACTCCTGCTTGTATTTTCTATGTTTCTACGATTTCATTGGATGGGAGAACAGCCTTGAGGAGCTGAATGGCCTTGTCCTGAATTCTGTCTGGAACAAAAAGTAAGAAACAACAGATAGCTGATTCCCCATTGGCTAAGTGGAGATAAACACTCTCAGTCTGGGAGAAAGGGCTTGGAATAAATTGTTCCACTGAAATGTTGGCATTGGCACAGGTACAATATACCAAATAACCTCATGCTGTGCTGCAGTCTCATGAGTCTACAAAACCTATAATCATAGGAAAAGCTTTAGAAAATAAAGTGGGAAGATTGAAGATATTCTTCATTGGTCACTTTAACAATAACAGTCATTCAAACAGAATCATGTTGATAGAGGACCAGAGGTGACTTCACAGGGAAACTGTGGTGTACTGAATTAGTCATCCATGCTAGTGTTCTTCTGATACTGGCTCAAATCCCCATGGCATCTGGTGGAAGTAAATTTATTTAACTAATCTGGAATATTAGGTGGTCTCAGTGATGATAAACATAACATAAACACCGGGAGGGGAGAGTTCCACACGTGACTCCAGACCCACAATGGGTGATTCTGTAATGCAATAGAGTAGCAAGTCACTGGAGGGTACTTAGGGGGTGGATGTCCATGGACTTTGCCATGACTACCAAGGCCCATTAAAGAGTATAGAAGGACAATGGGGCAACACGGTGGCTCAGTGGTTAGCACTACTGCCTCACAGAACCAGGGACCCGAGTTCGATTCCAGCCTCGGGCAACTGTCTGTGTGGAGTTTGCACATTCTCCCTGTGTCTGCGTGGGTTTCCTCCTACAGTCCAAAGATGTGCATGTTAGGGTGGATCGGCCGTGCTAAATTGCCCCGTAGTGTTCAGGGATGTGTCAGTTAGGGGGATGGCTGTGGGTGGGATGCTCTGAGGGTTGGTGTGGACTTGTTGGGCCTGTTTCCACACTGTGGGGATTCTATGATTCAATGCAGTGCATCCTGTGTCTTCCAGCAGTAGAAATGACATTTCTGATGGATTACCCTGCCAATCCCTCTAGGTGAGGCCATCATTGATCCAAGGGAGCTGAGACACTAGAAATGTTCATCCCTCAACTACTTCTGTAAGAGAGATGTGGAAAACCACTTGACTTACATCTTTGCTGTCAGGAATTTTGAGACCATTGTCTTATTAATTTGTTAGCTCCATATTCTTGGCGTTACAGTTGACGAAATAAAGGGTTAATATTCAACAAGGTGAAGAAACAGTGTAACAACTCAAATCATTAAAGTTGCAAATATTGCCTTGAGCAACCTTCACCCTGGATCACAAACTAAACTAATTTTCAAAGCCAAACAAAATTTAAATTCCGTGTGCATGGGTTGGTGCTGGTTCAATTTAAAACATCACTTTTTGAAAGACAGAACTTGCATTTATGTAACGCCTTTACTGCCTCGGGAAATCACAAGAAACATTACAGCCAATGGAGCATTGTTGAAGTGTAGCCAACACTGTGATTGAGGGGAACACGGCAATGCATTTGCACAAGAAATCACATAGGAGCAAATTCCTGCAGATGCTGGAACCTGTACTCAAAACAACGTAAATGCTGGAGATCACAGCAGGTCAGGCAGCATCCGCGAAGAGAAAACAAGCTAACGTTTTGAGTCTAGATGACTCTTCATCGGAGCTCCCACAAACGATATGTTCAACAGCAGGTAATTTCGATTTAATGACATTGCTGATAGCGACCCAGACACTGAATTGAATGTTCGTGCCTTTGAAACACTGCCATTAGATCTTTCCTTTCTCACTGAAAGAGCAGAACAGAGTCTTACTTTAACTTCACGTCCGAAAGACAGCACTGGCAACAATTCCATACTCCCTTAGTCCTGCACTCCCTCAATCCCAGTCTCCCTCAGTAACACACTCCCTCAATCCCAGTCTCCCTCAATCCCAGTCTCCCTCAGTAACAC
>JAHRHZ010000016.1:63989535-64010147 GCA_024137785.1 Ginglymostoma cirratum | reverse complement strand
GTAACACACTCCCTGAGTCCTGTACTCCCTCAGTAACACACTCCCTGTGTAACACACTCCCTGAGTCCTGTACTCCCTCAGTAACACACTCCCTGAGTCCTGTACTCCCTCAGTCCTGCTCCTGTAATATCAATCAAGGTTCTTTTCTTGAGTTTCTGTGGTGAGTATTGAACCCAGTGTTTGTCTCCCATTGGATGAAAATGAAGCAAGGGCAGAGTCAGGCCTGCCCATGATGTTCTCCTTTCAGCCTGCCTGGTTCACCTGTACTCAGGAGAAAATAAGCACGACAAGAGTAACTCTATGAGCTGCCAATTGTACAGTGAGGAGTGTTAGATACTAGGAACAAGGTGACATCGAGAATTCACGCAGCCCAATCTGATGAACAATGTGAGCATCTTCCCATTACAAAATTGAGAATGTTGAGTGATGCATGAATTTGTGTACCATTTGGTTTCTTTATCTGAGGAAGGATGTTCTGGCTATGGGTGGAGTACATTGAAGGTACCAGACTGATTCCTGGGATGGCAGGAGTGACATATGGAGAGGCTGGGTCAGTTACGATTATATTCATTGGGTTTTGGAAGAATGACGGGGAATCACATTGAAATCTACAAAATTCTAACAGGACTAGAGTGGGTAAATACAGGCAGGATGTTCCTGGTGACCCGGGAGTCCAGAACCAGGATCACAGTCTAAGGATTCAGGGTACATTATTTAGGACTGAGCTGAGGAGAATTATCTTCACCCAGAGAGCGATGAGCCTGTGGAATTCTTTACCATAGAATGTGGCTGAGGCCAAAACATTGAATATTTTCAAGAAGGAGTTAGATATGGTTCTCAGGGCTGAAGGGACCAAAGGGTATGGGGAGGAAGCAGGAACAGGGAACTGAATTGGATGATCAGCTACAATTGGATTGAATTGTGGAGCAGGTTTGAAGGCCAAATGGCATACACCTGCTCCTATTCTCGATGTTTTCGATGTTTCTATGTCCATAAAAGATAAACATTAAAGATTATGAGGCATAGACATACAGCACAGCTCTTAAGAGGAGGACATTCAGTGAGAGACCCTCTTTAATAAGATCCAAGGTTTACGATTGCCCAGGTTATGAGATGACCCCGCCGGGTTAATCTGAAGACTTCTCTCAAAATCACTTTAACAAGGAGTCTAAAACCTTCAAGCTGAATTTAAAATACAGGTCTCCTTCAAGCGAAGGATGAACAAAACAGAATTTTTTTTCAGCTGACCTCAATACAATTTAAATCATAATTTTGTAGCAGCACTACCAAATGAAATAACCTTTTCACAAAGATTAATCAGGCCTCATCCGTCAAAGATCAGTGAGCCGTTCAGCCCCTCAGGCTGATAATACAGGAACAGGATGAGGCAGCGCAGTAGATATTGTCCACATGGAACAAAAGCAGAAATTGCTGGAAAAGCTCAGCAGATCTGGCAGCATCTGTGAAGAAAAAAATCAGAGTTAACGTTTGAAACCATTCTGAGGAAGGGTCACCGTACCTGAGACGTTAAGTCTGTTTTTTCCTTCACAGATGCTGCCAGACCTGCTGAGCTTTTCCAGCAACCTCTGTCTTTGTTCCTCATTTACAGCATCCGCAGTTCTTTCAGTTTTTATTGTCTACATGGACTTTAGTGAAGCCTTTAACAAGGTTCTGCATGGTAGGCTGATTTGTAAAGTTAGATCATATGGGATTCAGGTACAGCTTGCCAATAGGATGGGTAACAAAGTGTGGCGCTGGAGGGTTGTTTTTCGGACTGCAGGGCTTGGAGCTGGGTCCACTTTTGTTTGTCGTTTGAATAAATGACTTGGATGAGAATTTAGGAGGCATGGTTAGTAAGTTTGTGGATGACATCAAAATTGTTGGTGTAGTGGACAATGAAGAAGGTTATCAAAGATTACAAAGGGATTTTGTTCAATTGGGCCAATGGGCCGAGGAGTGGCAGATGAAGTTTAATTTATTTAAATGCGAGGTATTGCATTTTGGTAAAACAAACAAAGGTGGGACTTATGCAGTTAATGGTAGGGCCCTGGATAGCGTTGCAGAACAGAGAGACCCGGGGCTCAGGTACATAATTCTTCAAAAGTTACGTCATAGGTAGAGAGGTTGGTGAAGAAGGCATTTGACATGCTTGTCTTCATTGTCCAGACCATTGTGTATAGGATTTGGAACATCATGTTGAGGTTGTACAGGACATTGGTGAAGCCACTTGTGGAATATTGCGTACAGTTCTCTTGGCCCTGCTATAAGAAAAAAATATTAAATTGGAGATGGTTGAGAAAAGATTTAACAGGATGTTGCTGGGGCTGGAGGGTTTGAGTTATAAAAATAGGCTGGATAGGCTAGGACTTTTTTCACTGGAGCATAGGAGGTTGAGGGGTGACCTTATAGAGGTTTATAAAATCACGACAGACCTAGAAAAGGTGACTAGCAAAGGTCTTTTCCCTAGGGTGGAGGGAGTCCAAAACTAGGGGGCATATTTTTTAAGGTGAGAGGAGGAAAATTTAAAAGGGACCTGAGAGGCAACTTTTTCACACAGAGGGTGGTTTGTATGTGGAATGAACTGCCAGAGGAAATAGCAGATGCAGGTGCAGTGACAACGTTTAAAAGACATTTGGATAAGTTCATGAATAGGAAAGGTTTAGAGGGACATGGGCCAAATGCAGGCCCGTGGGACTAGTTTAGTTTGGGGAAACCTGGTCGGCATGGACAAGTTGGGCCGAAGGGTCTGTTTCTGCGCTGTATGACTCTATAGCTCTAAATGGTGTGAGAGAAAATCAGGAAGTAGATCCCAATGAATGGCAGAGCAGGTTGTGTGTGTGTGTGTGTGTGTGTGTGTGTGTGTGTGTGTTGGGGGGGTGCGGGGGAGGTATTCACCAGCTAAGCTTAAATTTATCACACTTTCCTAATTGCCCAGGGGCAGTTAAGAATTGACTGCACTGCTGAAGTCTGGAGTCACATGTCAGTGAGACAAGGTTAGTACGGCAGATTATTTCTGTGAAGGACAAGGTGGTTTAACAGTGGTTATATGGCTGCCATTAGGCTAGCCCTTTATTCCAGATTTTTAAATTGAACTTAAATTTCACCATCGGCTGGGATTCAAACCCACATCCCGGAATATAAACTGGGGTTTCTGGTTTGCAATCCAGTGAAATTACCAAATGTTTTCTGGAAATCAAAGCTTACAATCTTCACTGTTTCTACTCCATCCATAGTTTCCTCAAAGACCTCCAATAAATAAGTTTAACACAACTTTCCTTTCATAAAACTATGTTAACTCTGCCTGAGTATTTTCAATGTTTCTAAGTACCATACTAAAAAATCTCTAATAATAGCTCCTGACATTCTCTCTGACAATGTTCAGCAACTGACTTATAGTTGCTGCTTTCTATCCCCCTCCATTTTTGAACAATTTACTATCTTCCGATCTGATGGAATCTTGCTAATTTTGTCAAATTAAAAGCAATGCATCCACTATCTCAATGGACACTTCTTTTAAGGTCCCAGGATAAAGACCTTCAGCACCTAGGGACGTGCTGACCCACTGCTCAAATGGCTTGCTCAGTGTGACTTCCCCGGTAATTGTAATTTTCTCAAGTTCCTCTCTCTCTTCCATTTCCTTAATTACAACTATTTCTGTGATGTTACATTCATCCATTACAGTGATGACCAATGCACAATAGCTGTTCAGATCATCCGCCATTTCCTTATTTTCATAGATTCACCAAACCACAGAAATATTATGGCAATGAAGGGGACCATTCAATCCATCCCATCTGCACTAGTTCTATCCATTGGAGCCAATATCCTGCCTTTCAATCCAAGATGGTACCATCCAATATCTTCTTGAATGTCTCTGGGTCAAGATCCTGGAATTCCCTCCCTGATGGCATTGTGGGTCAACTTACAGCACGTGGACTACTGTGGTTCCAGAAGGCAGCTCACCACCACCTTCTCAAGAGCAACTAGGGACAGGTAATAAATGCTGGCCAGCCAGAGACACCCACATTCCTCGACACTCTTTCCTCAACACATTTTTTTTATCAGCGTGTAGCCATCAGCATTTGCAGAGCAGTAAGAGCCTGCACTATATTTCCAGGCAGTGCATTCCAGACCCTAACGACTCACTGGATATACAAGTTTTTCTCACTTCACCCTTGCTTTATTTGCAAATAACTTTAAACCTATGCCCTCTCATTATCTTCCCTTTTACTGGTGGGAAATGTTGCATTACAAATTCCACAGAGTAATGTCTGCAGCAAAAACTGTAACTTGTTTCCTTTATCTTAAAAATATCGATAGAAACTTTTAATAACTCATTTCACATTTCTAGCCAGCTTTTCCCATTTGCTCTAGTTTTTTTTTAAAATTAATATTTTAGTCATTCTTTACCATTTATAATATTCTGTCTGATCATCTGACCTGGTGCCTATTTTTATTCCATAAGATACCTTTCCATTAAGTTTGATAGTTTTGGTTAACCACACATGGTGGATTCTCCCAGTGGAATTTCTCTTTCTTGTTGAAATATATCCTTTATATATATCCTTTTATATATATATATTCTGTGAATCTGTACAGCAATGACTATCTTTTAAATCAATACATTTGCTGTGTCAATGATTTTCATCATAGAATCCCTACAGTGTGGAAACAGGACCTTTGGCCCAACAAGTCCACACTGACCCTGATTACATCCCACCCAGACCCATCCCCTATAACACTACAGGCAATTTAACACAGCCAATCCACCTAGCCTGCACATCTTTGGACAGTGGGAGGAAGCCCACACAGACACAGGGAGAATGTGCAAACTCCACACAGTCACCCAAGGGTGGAATTGAACCCAGGTCCCTGGTGCTATGAGGCAGCAGTGCTAACCACTGAGCCACCATGCCACCTGCCCCACACTGTTCAAAGATCAACAAGGTTCCTGAATTGAGTCAAGGACTGTTCCTATGAATGTTGTTTTAGGCCTCCTGTCTGGTTCCATTGCTTTGTGATCATACACTTCCTACACATGCCTGCTCTTGCTGCTCTGCAAATGCTGATGGCTACACGCTGATTAAAAAAAAAGAGTGTTAAGGAAAGAGTGTTGAGGAATGTGGGTGTCACTGGCTGGGCCAGTATTTATTGCCTGTCCCTAGTTGCCCTTGAGAAAGTGGTCATGAGCGGCCTTCTGGAACCACAGTAGTCCACATGCTGTAAGTTGACCCATAATGCCATTAGGCAGGGAATTCCAGGCTCTTGACCCAGCGACAATGAAGGAACAGCGATATATTTCCAAGTCAGGATGGTGAGTGGCTTGGAGGGGAACTTGCAGGGGGTGGTGTTCCCATGTATCTGCTGTCCTTGTCCATCAAGACAGAAATGGTCTGGATTTGGAAGGTGCTGTCTGAGGACCCTTGATGTGTTGTTGCAGTGCATCTTGTAGATATATACATTATAGATATATACATTGTAAATATATACATGCGTTCTGAGGAAGGGTCACTGGACCCAAAACATTAACTCTGATTTTTTTTTCTCCACTGATGCTGTCAGACCTGCTGAGCTTTTCCAGCATCTTCTGTTTTTGATCCTGATTTACAGCATCCACAGTTCTTTCGGTTTTTACACATTGTTGTCACTGACGTTCAATTGTGAAAGATGTGACTGTTGAAAGCGGTGCACGAGATACCACTCAAACTGGGCTATTTGAACTAAATTCCGTTGAGATTCTTGAGTGCTGTTGGAGCTGCACTCATCCTGGTGTTTGTGAAAGGCACTATGCAAATACACGTCTTTCTATCTTCCTTACTCCATCTGCTTTGCTGATCTCCTATTTTTAAGCTAACTGGCAAGGATCCAGTGTCTATATGGGGAGAATATTATTTTTTGACACAGTGAGCTATCTCACTGCCTGAATGAATTTTGGGAGCAGATTCGATCAGAACTTCCAAAAGGGGAATTGGAGGAGCATTTGAAGGATTCAAACTGTATCACTTTCAATAACTCTAAGATCTTAGCCATCCAATGATGCAGAGCACGACTTGCTTATCAGCACTTAATCTGCTACTCTGAACCCTCCCAGTCCGTTACCTAAGCCCAGGTATGGCAAGACTTCAATGCGGTCCCTTCTCATGTTTCAGCAACTGAAACGTTCACAACTGTATTGTGAGTTTGCAAGTGTGAGTTGGATGGGTACAGTCAGTACCTTGCCTGTTCCAAACAGCCTAAAGGATGCTCTTTGACATGATTCACCAGCGTGTGGGACACAACAGCTATGAACCTTGCACTGGAATTCTCTTTGATAACAAGCAGCGTTAAACAACTCATGCTGTAAAGTATCATAAAGTGATGACTATCCTTAATTGGTCAAAGTTGCCTCCGAAAAAATCATTTTATCATTTAAAACAAAATTTAATTAATCATTAAAGCAAAGGTTCATTTAAATGAGTAATTATATTTATCATATTACTTAACATTAACGAGGGTTAGGCTTGATTTTAATATTGCAAATAATTTATCGACTCAGCCTTTTTGAAGTGTAGCCCGATGCCTGTTGGTTATAGTCCAGGGATTCACTGAGATGCCAATGTATAGCCTGGGCACTGAGTGAGGTACACCAGTAAGGGTGTAGATTGGAATACAGCAAAGGGGTACAATATGGGGCACAGAATGTAGTAAAAATGAAGTACAGCAGAGAGCAACAAATGGAATGAGTATGGGATAAAAAGTGAGATGCAAAATGGAGTATAATATTGGGTACAGCATGAGTAATAATGTGTACAGAATGGGGTAGAAATGGGTTGAAAAATGGGGTACAATATGGCCAAAATGGGCACAGCATGTGGCAAGAACATGTGATAGAATGGGGTAAAATGGGGGATACTGAGTGGGGTACATAATGAGGTAAACAGGAAGGCAGATTATGATTTGAATGGCTGTTAGTTGAAGAGGGGAATGTTCAACGAGACCTGGGTGTCCTTGTGCACCACCAGTTACTGAAAGTAAGTGAGTGAGTGCAGCAGGTAATGAAGAAGGCAAACTGTAAAAGGCCATAAGATTTAGGAGCAGAATTAGGCCATTCAGTCCATCAAGTGTGCTCTGCCATTCGATCACAGCTGATATGTTCCTCAAATCCAGTCTCCTGGCTTCTCCCTATAACCCTCAATCTCCTTACTAATCAAGAACCTAGCCATCTCTGTCTTAAATACACTCAGTGACGTGGCCTCCACAGCTTTCTGTGGCAATGACTTCCACAGATTCACCATCATCTGGCTGAAGCAATCCCATCTCATCTCACATCTAAAGGGTTGTCCCTTCACTCGGACCCTAATCTCTCCTAATAATGGAAACATCTTCTCCATGTCCATTCTATCCAGGGCCCTCTCAGTCACTAATGATTGCAATAATGAATCAGAAAAAAATGATTTACCCACAGAGCCATGAGAATGCGGAACTTGTGAATAAATAATGTTTGGGACTGTGCCGTGTACTGACTACATCCTAAAGTGGGAGAGTTTCACAACTAAGAGAGGTGACTGAATTCTCCTGCAATCAAACAGCTGATTAGGTACCAGTGGGATTTCTGCTGGAATAAGGAGGTCCCGGCTGTTAAAGGATAGAGGATCATCGATGGGAAATGTTCACCTTAATAGTCAGAGGATTCGGGAGTACGAACAGAGATGTCTTGCTGCAATTATACAGGGTCTTGGTGAGACCACACCTGGGGTATTGTGTGCAGTTTTGGTCTCTTTATCTGAGGACAGATGTTCTGATGATGGAGGGAAGGCAATGGAGGTTTACCAGACTGATTCCTGGAATGGCAGGGCTGATGAGAGATTGAGCGGGGTAGGATTCTATTCACTGGAGTTTAGAAGAATGAGGGGAATCTCAAAGAAACTGTAAAATTTTAACAGGATGAGACAGGTTAGGTGCAGGAAGAATGTTCCCAATGGTGGGGGAGTCCAAAGGTCATAGTTTGAGGATAAGGGGTAAACCTTTAAGGACTGAGATGAGGAGAAAATTATTCACCCAGAGAATGTGGAATTCTTAATCACAGAAAGTGGTTGAGGCCAAAATGTAACGTGTTTTCAAGAAGGAGGTGGATATAGCTCTTCTGGCTAAAGGGAGAGATTAGAGCATTGATTTGGATGACCAGCCATGATCACATTGAATGGTATAGCAAGCTTGAGGGGTTGAATGGCCTGCTCTTGTTTCTACTTTCTATGTTTCTATGTCTATGTATTTCTTTTCTTTTTCCTTATTCATTCATGGGATGAGGGCGTCGCTGGCCAAGAAGCATTTATTGTCCGTCCCTAAATGCCCAGAGGGTAGTTAAGAGTCAACCACATTGCTATGGGTCTGGAGTTACACATATGTCAGACCAGGTGAGGATGGCAGTTTCCTTCCCTAAAGGACACTAGTGAACCAGATGGGTTTTCCTGACAGTCAGCAATGGATTCACGGTCATTCATAGATTACATCATACTGGGTTTGTAACATCTGTCAAGATAGCCAGAGACAGAGATGTGTTCAGGTTAGAATCAATAGCTTGCACAATGTGCCAACTCTAGGGGAGGAACCTATTGGATCCCCTTAAAGATGAAAGCCAAATATTGGATCTAATGTTGGATCCTATCTCTGTTTGAAATTGGGTGAGAAGGAGAATAGTGAGAGAGGGAGACAGTCAGAGGGTCAGAAAAAGAACACTTTGAAGGAAGTATCGCAGAATATTTGTCTAACTTGTATTTAAAGCATGGAATATGGTCATTCAGCCCATCAGGTAAATGCTGACTGAAAGCAAAATACTGTGGATGCTGGAAATCTGAAGCAAACACAGAGAGTGCTGGAGAAACTCTGCAAGTCTGACAGCATCTGTGCAGAGAGAATCAGAGTTATCGTTTTGAGTCTGGTACAATTCTTCTGCAGAACTGTTCTGATACCTGCCTCAAACATTAACTCTGTTTCTCTCTACTCAGATGCCGCCAGATCTGCTGAGGTAAATGCCAGCCTTTGCTCAACCAATCGATCCCACTAAGATCCCTCTTAAGTCTTCCTCCATTTCTAGCGATTTGATTCAAGAGAGTTGCAGAGTCAGGCAACTGAAAGGTGTTTTGATTCTGACTTATGCAGGGTCCTGACCGACATGGACTCTGATGAGAAATGTGGCGGAACCACGTAAGATGTTCACTGAGGTGTGTCTCATGGTCATAACAATTTGCACCTTCTAAGTCAGTTCAGGGAATTGAGGTGAGATTCACAGGAAGCAACTGTGAGGGGGATTATTATTTGTTGACAACTTGATTAACCTCAGGTCTCACCTCACTAAAATACAGCTTCCTAACAGGCCACCCACTGTGAACAAACGAGACACTGAGAATTCGCAATGTGGAAGTCAGAGTGGAAACCTGATAATTTCGGCTCAATGTTTGCTCAAAGGTTCCCCAGGTTGGACATTTGTTGGCACAGTATCACAGGGTATACTCCATGGGCCCCAGCTACATGCTTGCCACATCCGCCAGCGCTGGAATCTGATGTGGGCCAGCCTCTAAGACCCCTAAGGTATTTCTCTGATCCCTTCAATGTTGCCCCTCAGGCTGTCCCAGTAATTCTCATTGTAACACTGCAGCAAAGACACTGTGTGCTGAGGGACACAGCCCCAGCTCAGGGACTGCACCAGGCTGGATCTCCATCTGGGTTCCTCACTCACTGTCAGAGCACTCCCTCACTCTAAGCCGAGCTGGATGTTCACAGTATGGCTGCTTTGCCTTGCCTGGCTACAATTAAAATTCATGGGACTAAAGGCAAAATATTGACCTAATGAAATGATTGGCTAGACAGTGAAAGAAAGAGATTATGGTAAACAGCTTTTACTCAAACTAGATCGAAGTGACTAGAGCAATGTCCCACAAGAATCAGTCCAAGGCCTCACTATCAATGACATTTGTTAGTCACTGAGACAAAGTCAGTTCTCTGAGTTTACTGTAACACAAAGATTGTAAGTGGTGAAGATGAGGTGTAAAATTACAAGTTTTCGAGCGACGAAACGAGTGGGTGAAACAGTAGCAGGTGGAGTTAAAAGTTGCTGAGTGCAATGTCACCATTTACTTTGGAACAAAAAAGAGGAATTTGGGATCTATGTGAGATTAATTAAGTGTAGAAATCAGATCCAAATAGCCTACTGGAATGTCAGACACATCATGTATAAAGGATTTATGTTTCTATGTACACATATAGAGTCATAGAGTATTAAAGTATGGAAAGAGACCCTTCGGCCCATCATGACCACACCAGTCATCAAGCGTTCATCTGCTCTAATCCCACTCTCTAACGGTTGGTCTACGGCCTGGTATGCCATTGTATTTCAAATGATCATCTAAATCCTTCTGAAATGTTGTGTTGCTTCCTGGAGTTCCAGATACTCTCGAGTGAAAACAAATCCCTCTTTACATATAAAAAACAAGGGTAGGCCACTCGGCCCTTCAAGGTAACAAAGGAACAATTTGGATAATAAGTAGGTATTAATGATAGGTGTGAGTATTGGTAAAGAAATCAGTTCTGGTGAGAGGAAGCACATACCATCACAACACTGAGGGGGAAGAGAAGGGGTGTAATCAAAATGGAGGACAGAGGTCATGCTCTGAATTGTTGGACTCAATATTGAGTCCGAGAGCCTGTAAAGTGATAAGTGGATAACAAAATGTTGCTCCTCTTGCACACGAAGCAACTGCAGCAGGGTAGGAATGTTGCACAAACTTTAGTGAGGTGTTCTGATGAAGGTTACAACAGTTTGAGAGGGAATAATAGGCTAGATAGAGTCAAACCTTTTCACTGGTGAAGATCAGTTGTTTCAAAAGAGACAAAGGCTGTTAGAAGTGTGGAACTCTCTCCCGTAATAAAGGCAATTGCTGCTTGACAGCTTAATTAAGACATAAAATCAGGGATGGGTCATTTTTTTTGTGAGCACAGAGTCTGATGGTGAAGTGAGAAAATAGGCCAGCCATGATCTCAGTGAACGGCAGTACAGAATCGGGGCTACATAACTTTCTCCTTTTCCTTTGTAACTGAAATGCAAATTGTGAAATGAAATGTTGAAGATTGATTTATTTTTGAAGCAAAGAGAAAGTAATATGTGGTAGATTACTCAGGAAAAATAAAAACCTTTCAGCAGGCACTGATGGAAGAGTCATATAGTCACGAGGAAATGGAAAATCAGATGGATTGAAGGGACTTCCTCATCTATCAACAATTAACTGACCAGAGTCAAACAGTCATAGAGATCGACAGCATAGAAAAAGGCCATTTGGCCCATCATGTGTGTGTGTCAGTCAAAAACAACCACCTCTTGATTTTAATCCCAAAGAGAGACAGTCTTGATTTTCTGACTCATCCAGATCACATTTCCCAGTGATGGTGCTACAATCCTTCACTACTGCACAGACGTAAGGACTACATTCATAAGATCATAAGATATAGGAGCTGAATTAGGCCACTCAGCCCATTGAGTCTACTCTACTACTCAATCATGGCTGATATGTTTCTCAAACACATTCTCCTGTTTTCTATCCATAACCCTTGATCTCCTTACTGAGCACAATCCTATCTATCTCTGTTTTAAATACACTCAGTGACTTGGCCTCCGCAGTCCCCTGCAACAATGAGTTCCTCAGATTCACCGCCCTATGATTCAGTTCTTGCAGTAAGGTTTGAACTCATTAGGTTTGAACACTTTTGGAGAGCTTTCTCTCCACAGATGCCGCCAGAGCTGCTGAGGTTCACCAGCATTTTCTGTTTTAGTTTGTTTCAGATCTCCAGCATCCTCAGTTCCTTGTTTTATTATTGTGAGCTTTTGGACTCAGAATAGAATGGGACAACACTAGCTACGAATGTAACACAACAGTAATTTCAAACCTCCTAAATTACACTGGAATTCCACCTCTACAGCAGGGATCAATTAACCTGGTTTTTTGACCTTAAAGGCTGATGAGATACACTGTCGAAGTATTTACATGTGTTCAGTAGATTCAAACCAGAAAATTAATCTGTTCAATCGCACAGTGTTGTTCCAGACGTAAATGGATTTGCAGAATAAGCTGGTTACAAGAGCAGATAACTTTTGGTAAATGTGTCTGTTCTGTTAATGGATTTAAATGTTTGGTAAAAGTAACAGTAAAATAAAGTAGACTACTTAAAAAATAAATGCCCAGCTTGCCTTAGCCTCCAAAACCACTTTTCCTAATTATACTATCACAGTTCAGGGCATTTCTGCAATCGGTGGGATCAACCAGTTAATTAAATGACCTTACGCTAAGCCTGGTTTCATGATGAACAGCGTACAGATGATAACCTGCCCCAACATGCCGCTCAACAACATCAATCCAGGCTGCAGTTGCCTGTAAAATCGGAACTCAAGGTCAGTGAGTGAGATTAAGGAGCGCTGTATAATATTAGACTCACAATTTGGGATGTTGTGAATTCAAAATGACAAATTATGAAACTCATGCAAGGAGGTGATCTACTGATCATTGGTTAGACTACATTCGGACTATTGTGAGCAGTTCTGGGCAGTGTGTGTTAAAGCCCTGCTGAGAGTGCAAAGGAGATTTACTAGAATTATACCAGGAATAAGCAATTTTAGATATAAGGAAAGATTAGAGAAATTTGGCTTATTCTTCTGGGGGGAGAGAAGGTTAATAGGTGACGTTTTTCAGGTGGTCAAACTTATGAATAATTTGACAGGGTAAAGTAGGATTTTCTGTTTGCACTAGTTGGTATACCAGGAACTAGGGGGCACAATTTCAACATTGTCAGCAAGAGAGCTAGGAGTGAGATGAGGAGACAATTCTCTACTAAAAATTCTTTACTTAAAGTTTGGAATGCACTGCCTGGGAGAGTGCAACAGGTTTCAAAGGAGAGCTGGATATATATTTGAAAGTGATGAATTTAGAGGGTTCTGGAGATAGGGCTGGAGAGTGGGACTAGCTGGGAAGCTCTTTCAGGAGCAGGTACAGACTTGATGGGTTGAATGGCCTCCTTTTGGGCTGTAAACCTCTACGATTCCAGTATCCCTATCTTGGGACCAGAAGATCCAGGTTGAATTCCCAAGTCCTCATGTTGCGTCACTGCATCTCTGAACAAGTTAATGACAAAAATACTAAAGCTGACAAACAGGGGCTCTTGTAGAGCCAATGTAATGTCCCTACCTGTGACCCAGGGGGCCCAGGTTCTAGTCCCCTTTGTTCTTGAGGTGTGCAATAACACCTCTGAGCAGGCTGATTCGGGAAAAGTTCCAGCAAATGAAAGTACTCAATTCAGTACAACTTGGGACCATCAGAAATGTAGGATAATAGGGTTATAACCATGCTCTGTGGGAGTTAAGCTGTGATAAAGGACTGGTGTGTCGTAATGGACATAAAACAGCACAGCACAGGAATGGGCCTTTCAGCCCACAATGTTGTGCCAAACATGATGCTGAATTAAACTAATCCCTTCAGAGTGCCCTTGGTCCATATCCCTCCATTCCTTGCATATTCATGTGCTTATCAAAATGCCCCAATTGTATCTGCCTCCATAACTAACCCTGGCAGTGCGTCCTAAACTCTTACCACGCTCTGTGTAAAAAAGCTTCCCCCCTCTTATCTCCTTTGAACCTTGCCCCCTCTCAACTTAAATGCCTCTCATTATTTTATAAATTTCTATCAGGTCTCCCCTCAGCCTCTGCCGCTCCAGAGAAAACAAACCAAGTTTGTCCAGCCTCTCCTATACTACAGTGGCAGTTTTCTTGCCTCTGGATCTGGAGGCACCAGTTCAAGTCCTCAAGACCATAAGACATAGGGGCAGAAATTAGGCCATTCAGCCCTTTCGAGTCTGCTCTGCCATTCAATCATGGCTGATAAGTTCCTCAACCCCATTTTCCCACTTTCTCCCCGTAACCCTTGATCCCCTTGATAATCAAGAACCTATAGATCTCTGTCTTAAATGTGCTCAATGACCTGGCCTCCACAGCCTTCTGTGGCAGTGAATTCCATAGATTCACCACTCTGGCTGAAGAAGATTCTCTTATCTCCGTTCTAAAAGGTCTTGCCTTTACTATAAGGCTGTGCCCTCGGGTCCTCGTCTCTCCATCTACTCCAGAGGTGTAATATCCATGAACAAAAGATTAAAACTGACACAGTAGGGTACTGTTGTGCAGCAGTGATAGTATCCCTGACTCTGAGCACAGAGGCATGGGGTCATGTCCCACCTTATCCAGATGCCTGTTGTAGCATCATTGAACAGGTTGGTTAGAAAATATAAACAGACTCAGCTTTAAACTGTTTCAGCCTCTTTTTTCATTCTTTCGTCATTAGTTTTTATTTCCCGATAGGGGCAGATGCTGTTGCTGAGTATCTGGTTAGAGATTAAGGTTTATTTTATTATGAAGGTTTTTAATAGTTAATAATTTCATAAAATATGTAATGCAGAAACTAAATAACTGAGTAAAGGAACTAATGAATTAATTTGAACACCTGAAAGATAGCAGGGCAGGTGCCGTGAGAGAGCTGCAGCGTGTCGGAGCTCATGGATGTCAGTGTGATTCAGAGCAAATACCTCAACAGTAAGTGTTCACAACTTTTCAGCAGCTTCGGGTCAGAGGTTATGAGCTGGAGGGTGAACTGTAGACACCATGGCGCCTCAGTGTGAGGTATAGTTACACTGGGGACAGTCACATAGCTTAGGATAAATCTTTCTGATCGCTCCAGTGGAGGCAGGTGAGTGTGATCACAAGGGAGATATGTAAAGGACCCAGGCCCTCTTGTAGTGCAGTGACAGTGTCCCTACTGTTGGATGGTGAGGCCTGGGTTCAAGTCCCACCTGCTCCAGAGAGTAATTACATCTCTGAATGTGTTCATTAGGGGAAAAAAATAGGTTAATAAAAAAAGTGTAAGGGGATAACCCCCCAATATATCTGAGGTCTTCTCAGCTGGTTTGAATAAGGATGAAGGAGCTAACTGGGTGTAGTATACAGGAAGGCACAAGGATTGTAGTGGTTGTACAGGTTAGTATGGTGACAGGGATAAAGGGAAACCAGGAGATGAACTGTACTTTGATTTCAAAGCCAGATGGGTTTTTCCCCAAAAATTGACAATGGGCTCATGGTCATCATTAGACTCATAATTCCAGGTATTTCATTGGATTCAAATTCCACCATCTGCTGTAGCAGGATTTGAACCTGGGTCTTCAGGATGTTATCTGGGTCTCTGGATTAACAGTCCAGTGATAATACCACTAGGCCATTGCCTTCCCCCTTGATGTAAGGTAAATCGTCCTCATTGCCCCATTGGATTTTTAACTCTCTGCACTCTGGTTACTGACGTTCCTGCAGTTAGGAAGGGATTTCTTTAACACTACGAAAATTCCACTTCAGTGTTGATATTAAGTGAAAACAACTGGGAGACGGTGGTGTAAGGATTCTGTCACTGGACTAGTCATCCTGAGGCCAAGACTGATGCTCATGCTCCTGAGATAATGGATTCAAATGGAATCTGCTGGAATTTAAATTCTGAATGACATTTAGAATTGAAAGCTAGCTTCAGTGAGCGTGAAATATCACCAAATGCCAGCAAAACCCCATCTGTTTCACTAAGTCCTTTAGGGAAGGAAAACTGCCATCCTTACCTAGTTTGGCCTACATGTGACTCTAGACCCACTGCAATGTGGTTGACTCTGAACTGCCCCCTGAAATGTCTGAACAAGCCATTAGTTTACAATCGGAAATGGACAACTAATGCTGGTCTTGCCAGTGACATGTTGGAAAGAGGAAACAAATTGATCAGTTATAATGCCGAACTCTGCTGACATTGATGAGCTGACAGAAGAGGAAGTGTAATTCAAATGAATCACATGGACCTTCTGAGTATGATTGGCAGTAAGTTTAGATGAACGTCAACAAGAATGTGAACAAATAATTATAGAAGCCGGTTTTGACATATTATTCTGATTCACTAATCCTTCACCCTCTGTTACCATGGAAAAGCAAAGATCTGATCTCTTTCCCAGCATTTATATAGAAAAATAGAAAACTGTTGACGCTGAATGAGGCCATTCAGCCCCTTGTGTCTGGTCTGCCCATAAAAGAGCTCTCCAGCCCAATCCCACCTTCTGTCCCCGGTCTATAACCCTGAATGTTACAGAATCTCATGTACATACACAAATATTTTTTAAATGTCAAGGTTCCAGACTGAACCACACTTCCAGGCAGTGAGTTCAGACCCCTGCCACCCTCACATTGAAAATAATATCATACAACTCTGCTCTAACACTTTGACTGATTAAACGTGTGCCCCCTTGTTTGTGACCTCACCACTAACAGATCCTTTCTATCTACTCCATCTCTCACTTACCAATTTACCTAGCGTAATTAAATCTCCCCTCAGCCTCCTCAGCTCCAAATAAAACAACCTCAAGCAATGGAATCTTACCACATCTCTATTCTCGGCTACATCCTTGTAAATTTTCTTAATATCCTCTCTCATGTAATCGTGTCCGTCCTATGGTGACTAGGACATTGCAGTCTACCTACTGTTAGATACAGTCCTAACATAACATCCCCGTTCTCATGTTCAATGCCTCAGCCATTAAGGTAACTATCCCATATGTCATTAAAGCCACCTTATTTATCTGTCCTGCTACCTTCATGGGTCTGTGAATGTGTTCTTCAAGGTTCCTCCCTTCCTCCACACATCTCAGTGTCCTATCATTTATTGTGAATTTACTTGCATTTTTTGCCCTTCCAATGTGCGATTATCTCCATCTTCCACAGATTAACTCCTTTTGCTTACATAACCAGTCGTCTGATGATATCTTGCTGCTGTCTGTAACTTCTCACCTCACTATTCACCAGGCAGCCAGCTTCCGTATGATCTGCAAACTAATTTTATTATTCCCCTACATTTAAGTTTAAATTATTAATATAGACCTCAAATACCAAGGGACCAGACATTGAGGTAATGTTACATTTAATTTGCCCTTGTCTTCCCCAAGCTTCTCCTTTAGTTTTTTCAAGGAATGTGGGTTACAATAACACGGCCAGCATGAATAGTCCGTCCGTAATTGTTCTGCAACTGAGTGAATTGTTCAGGATTTCAGTGGACAGTTAAAAATCAACCGTTGGTCTGGAGTCACAACTTGGCCGGGCCAGATCGGGATGGCAGATATCCTTCCCTTAAGGAAATGAGTGAACCAGGTGGGTGTTTTTTAACCATCAGCAATGGGTTTCATGTTCAATATACTGAGACTAGATTGAAATTGAGATTAATTGTGTCTAAATTTCACCAGCTACCATGATGGGATGTGAATTCACAACTTTGGACTATAAGTCTTGTAACATTTCCACCATGCTCCCATTTGCTTCTCTGAGCAGTCTGACAGCTAGGACCTTTCAAAAAAACACTTATTAAAATCCAGATTAACTACATCAAAAGCATCTCAAAACTTTCAGTCAAGTTGGTTAGACATGACCTTATGACTCATGAATTTGTAAGTGATGCAAATCTCTTTCAATATGTTTTCTTCTTTTAGTTTCTAACCACTGTGTAGAGAACAGTTTATTTTAATTATTTTAATTTCAATTGCAAAATGCTGATCATGCTAAGACCAGAAATGACTTGGCATTTCCTAGAATTTTCCTTGGATTACTTAATTCTGTTGTGGTTGGATGAAAGACCACAGAAAGTGAGAAACAAAATCAGAAGTTGCTAGAAAAGCTCAGCAGGTCTGGCAGCATCCGTGAAGAGAAATCAGAGTTAATGTTTCAGGTCCGGTGACCTTTCCTCAGAACTGGACCCGAAACGTTAACTCTGATTGCTTTTCGCAGATGCTGCCAGACCTGCTGAGCATTTCCAACAACATCTGTTTGTGTTCCTGATTTACAGCATCCGCAGTTCTTTCGGCCTTCACAGAAAGTGAGAGTTCTTCTCTCATAACCCAGGCGGTGACAAGAAGAATTAGGAGAGTTAAATAGGATTGACACTGGCAGGAGGCTCAGGAACGAAAACATCCAGAGAGGAAATGAGGAAATTTTTCTTTTACACAACAGGTTGGGGTGGCTCCCGAACAGTGTGTTCAAAGGAACATCGGTTGTTTGTTTTTTAAAGAGATTGTAATATATCCTTGAGAAAGAAAGAAAATGTGGGTCCATGGGGTAAGTAAAAGAGAGCGGGTCTAATTAGCTAGTTTCTTAAAAGAGACAGCTCAGGCACAATGCATGGAATTTCTTTCTGAGCTGTATGAAATTTCTCTATACATTGGTCAGACAACACTGCTGAGCTATTTTAGCTGAGTGCTGAAAAGTTTGCATTAAAATAGCAGATCAAGGAATGTCGTCTTCGTGTCATATTGCCATGTTGTCATGGCTAAACTGAGCTGGAGCTTTCCCCCCCAGTGTGCTAATACTGCAATAATTGACACCATTTTGTGAAAAATTCAAGGGTAAGAGGAATGGTATGAAGTTAAATGCGGAGACTTAGACAGACACATGCTTTTAGAAATCTGTTGGACTCAGAAAGCATCGTGGAATAACAAACAGTCATCTGAAAATTGAGTTTGAGAATGTTTTGTCCGGATTATTTGTCAATCAGAGACGGAGCTAAAGAAACTCCTGAAAGATAAAATGGGTGAGTTTCTAGGGAAGATGCTAGAAGATTCAGGAAACCTTAGAAAAGAATGTTCCAAGATTCTGAGGAAAGAGAAGTTCTGGTCAGTATTTGAAAGAAATTGATGCCCAATTTACACTTCAATAAAACGCAAAGCCAGGAAATAGACATTACATTTCACTTTGGTAGCTGGCAAGTCCCTGAAGTCTGTAATGCAGGATGAAATTAATAGGGAGCAAATTACTGCAGGTGCTGGAATCAGTACTGAAAACAAAAAATGCTAGAAATCACAGCTGGTCAGGCAGCATCCATTGAGAAAGAGTTCTGATGAAAAGTCATCATTACTCAAAACGTTCGCTTGCTCTCTCTCCACAGATGCTGTCTGACCTGCTGTGATTTCTAGCATTTTTTGTTTCCAGTGAAAGAAAGAAGCATAGGAAAACATGAGCTAATCTGGGCCAGTGGCATAGATTTCTATAAAGCAAGTTATCCTCAAAAGTGGAGATGTCTGATTCACAGCTTCTCTTCAAGAGTGTGTTAGAATGTCCTCAAAAACAGGGATAGAAATGAGATTAGATTTATTTGACTATTAAAGGATGTGACCAGTGAACAAGAGAATGGAGTTTTGCTTGGTGAGATATTAAATTATTGGGAGTGAGCATGAGAGTGAGATTTGACAGTGTGGGATGTAAAATTATCGGGAAGGAGCAGGAGAGTGAGATTAGACAGTGTGGGATGTAAAATTATTGGGAAGGAGCAGGAGAATGAGATTAGACAGGGTGGGAAGTAAAATCATCAGGAAGGAGCAGGAGAGTGAGATTAGACAGTGTGGGAAGTAAAATTATCAGGAAGGAGCAGGAGAGTGAGATTAGACAGCGTGGGAAGTAAAATTATCAGGAAGGAGCAGGAGATAGAGATTAAACAGGGTGGAATATTAAATTATTGGGAGTGAGCAGGAGAATGAGATTAGACAGGGTGGGATGTTAATGATGACGGAAGAGGAATTAGCCAGGCAGCTCATGTGAATAAACACAGATGTACTCTGCCTGTAAAGATGCCAGTTCATTCAGATTTTAATCCAAGTGAGCACAGACACAGGTAGCAGCTAAACCAGCTGGAAAATCTATATATAGCTGTCCCCATAGATTCTTAAAAGCTATTTTTAGCAGTGAATTTCATCTCAGGCTTTGGTGATAGCAGAGGGTCATTGATTACTGTAGAATTGCCTTTCATCAGGGCTGTGCTACTCAAATGGATATCACAGGCATTTGTGGCCACTTGAAATTGAATTGTTTGATTTTTTTCATCTATTTAGGGCTCACACACAGCACGTTTGTTATTATGAATCTGTCCAGCCCTGTCACCAACCGCCCCTCACCCCCATACCACCACCCTGACCGACACCCCCCCTCCAACAACCCCCACCAATAAAACCACCACCCCCCACAACCCCCATACCACCACCCTGACCACCACTCCCCCCCAACAACCCCCACCACACTGACCACACCCCCTCCAACAACCCCCACCACCCTGACCACCACCACCCCCCCAACAACTCACACCACACTGACCACCACCTCCCCCAACACCCACCACCACAAACATGCCCCCACAACCCCCACACCACCACCCTGACCACCCCCCCCACAACCCCCATCACCCCGACCACCACACACCCCTCACACCCCCCACACCACCACCCTGACCACCACCCTGACCACCACCCCCCTTCAACAACCCACACCACACTGACCACCACCCCCCCCCCAACAACACCCACCACCACAACCACACACCCCCCACAACCCCCACACCACCACCCTGACCACCCCCAACAATTCCCAGCACCCTGACCACGACCCCCCCACAACACCCACCACACTGACCACCACCCTACCTCCAACAACATCCACCACCACAACCACACACCCCCACAACCCCCACACCACCACCTTGACCACTGCCCCCAAC
>JAHRHZ010000016.1:63955766-63972020 GCA_024137785.1 Ginglymostoma cirratum | reverse complement strand
TGCTGAGGGAGCGTCGCACTGTAGATTATTGATGAGCAAGGGGTGAAAGGTTATTGGGAAAGGGTGGGAATATGGAGTCATTAGGTTGCTGACAGTCTCATTGAATGGCATATGAGTCTTGAGGGAGCACATGGCCTACCGTTGTTCCTGACTTGTTTGTCTGTTTGGCCGATGCCAGGATGTCATCCTCAATCACTGGTATCACAAGGGAACCATCCTCATTCTTCTTTAATGAACAGTATGTTTTTAAATCAGCTATTACTTTTAATCAGAATAAAATAAGCAGCGCTTGAAACAGTATCACAGAAATTTTATGGGACAGAAGGAGGCTATTCAGTCCATTGTGTGTACTAGATCCATTGCCTAGTCCTGGACTCCTGCCTTTTCCCAAGACCTTTGCACACTTTCCAAACAATCATCCAGTGCTCCTCTTGAGTGTTTCAGTTGAAGCTGTCTCCACCACATTCTTAGGCAGTGTGTTCCACACCCTAACTACTCGCTGCGTGAGAAAGACTCTCTCACATCACCCTCGCTTCTTTTGAACATCTCTTTAAATCTATGCCTTCTCATTCTTGCTTATTTCATAAGTGGGAAAAGCTTCTCCCTATCTACTCTGCCCAGCCCACTCATGAGTTTGAAAACCTCTCTCGAATCTATTCTCAGCCTTACTAAAAACCAAAAGAACTGCGGATGCCGTAAATCAGAGACAAAAACAGAAGTTGCTGGAAAAGCTCAGCAGGTCTGGCATCATCTGTGAAGAAGAATCAAAGGTATCATTTCAGGTATTCTGAGGAAGAATCGCTCGACCCAAAACTTTAACTCTGATTTCTCTCCACAGATTCTGCCAGACCTGTAGAGCTTTTCCAGCAATTTCTGTTTTTGTCTATTCTCAGCCTTGTTCTCTCCAAGGCTAACAGTCCTAACTTCTTCAATCTGTCCTTATCACTGTAGAACTTATTTTAAAAGGAGAGTGGGAATGCACAGGGGACAATGGGACCTGCTGTTTTAGATCAGGACTTAGTGTACCGTCTCTCTACCTGTGGAAGTGAACAGTGGATCAGTCTTCACAAGTATTCCTGAGGGTCAGCCTGTCCTTGGAATACTGACTGCGGGCTCTGAGCTCAGAAGTATTCATTTGTAAGATTACACAAACTGTAATCACTTACGTTACAATTAGACCATCAGCGATCAGCTGGAAAGAAGTGCTGCCAGTTAATGGCTAATGTGAACTAATCCAGTCACAGGCCAGTTTCAGGAATCACACTGTTTCATCAGAAAAAAATTAAAGTTACAGTCATGTGGTTAGAATTGGAATAACTGCAACTGATCTCCTGAGAGCAGAAGGGATAGACAGGCGATTCGATGGAGGTCTGATCACAATGGAGCGCAACTATCCCTGTTAGTGGAAAGGTTGAGAACTGAGGGACACAAGATTTAAAGCAATTGACAAAAGATTCCAAAGGAAACATGAGAAAAACTGTTTTACCCAGCGAGTGGTTAGGGTCCAGAATAGAGTGCTCCAGAGGCAATGGCCTCATCGTATTATCACTGGACTGTTAATCTGGAGATCCAGATAATATTCTGGGGACTCAGGTTCAAGGAGTAAGCCCGCCATTCAATACCATCATGGCTGGTCAAATGCTTCAATGTTTTTTACCCACCCCTTCCCCATACCCACTGAGATCTATTAATCGCCACCTGAAACAGACACAAACACTGAGCTTACAGAGCTCTGTGATGGAGAATTCCAAAGGTTCACAACCCTCTGAGCAATTTCTCCTTATCTCGGACCTAAGTGGCAGCTTTCTCATTGTTACATTGATCCCCTGGCTCCAGACTCCCCAACTAGGGGGAACATCTTACCCACATCTATCCTGTCTATCCATTTAAGTATTTTGTCAGTTTCAGTGAGATTACCTCTCATTCTTTGAAACCTTCTGGAGATTACAGGCCAAATTTGCCCCTTCCTTTTCCATAGGACAGTCCCACCATCCTGAGAAAACAAGTCTAGAGGACTTTCATTGCACTCCCCTTTTGGCAATAATATCTTTCCTGAGATATGGACAGTCTTCTTGAAAAGTGTCACAATGAACTGAAGCCGAGAGAATTCAAGATCCAAACTTCCAAAATGTCTACCAACAAAGGAAGAATGAGTTGTCTAGCAAAATATATTTAATGGAGAATAACTGTGATATGTGTGACATAGCATGTCTCCAGCTGTATTTGACAATCATTTCCTTTCTGGGCAGTGATAGTGCGGTTTCTACAAGTAGCCAAATATTTATGGAGTAGACATTTTCCACTGGGGGGACAGTGTAGGACAAGGGGATACAGCTTTTAAATCAGAACCAGGCAAAGTTAGTAAGCACTAAAATAAAACAAAGAACTGCGGATGCTGGAAATCAAAAAAAAAACAGAAATTGCTGGAGAAGCTCAGCAGATCTGGCAGCATCTGTAGAGAGAGAGAAAAGCAGAGCTAATGAGATAACAAGGTGTAGAGCTGGATGAACACAGCAGGCCAAGCAGCATCAGAGGAGCAGGAAAGCTAATGTTTCGGGCCTAGACCCTTGTTCAGAAAAAAATCTGAAGAAGGGGCTAGGCCCGAAATGTCAGCTTTCCTGTTCCTCAGATGCTGCTTGACCTGCTGTGTTCCTCCAGCTCTACACCTTGTTATCTCGGATTCTCCTGCATCCGCAGTTCCTACTATCTCTAAAGTGGAGTTAATGTTTGAGACCAGTGACCCTTCTCTTGAATTGATCACTGGACGAGAAATGTTAACTTTGCTTTGCTCTCCACAGATGTTGCCAGACCTGCTGAGTTTCTCCAACAGTTTCTGTTTTGTTTCAAAGTTAGAAAGAGCTCTTCCATGAAAAGGTGGACTCTTTCACACAAAAACAAAACATGCTAACTTAATTAATATTTTTGAATCAAAATGGTAAATCTTTGCTCCATGAGGGTATTTAAGAATTTAGTCAGACAGATTGACGGAGTTGAGATATGCAGCAGTTACGGTCAGCTGTGAAATAGTGGAACAGATGTGAATGGTCTCCTCCCATTCCTGATTGTTGTAAATTCCTTCATGTTGTTGTACTCAAAGTCCACAAATATCTAACAATCCAGACCAGAGAACTAGGTTCAATACCTTTGTCATGTTTGCTTGACTGAAGCAGGTGAATTTTTATAGTCACTCAGAGACAGCTAGAACTGCAGATGTTGGAGTCAGAGTCCTGCTCCTCTGATGCTGCCTGACCCGCTGTGTTCCTCCAGCTCCACACTGTGTTGACACTTGATTTTTTTTTAAAAAAATTAATTCACAGGATGAGGGCATCACTGGCCAAGCAGCATTTATTTCCCATCCTTAATTGCCCAGAGTGCAACTCAGATTCAACCACATTGCTGTGGGTCTGGAGTCACATGTAGACCAGACCAGGTAAGGATGGAAGTTTCCTTCCCTAAAGGACACCAGTGAACCAGATGGGATTTTCCAATAGTTGACAATGGATTCACGGTCATCATTAGATTCTTAATTCCACGTATTTATTGAATTCAAATTCCACCATCTGCCGTGGCGGGATTCAAACCCAGGTCCCCAGACCATTATCGGGGTCTCTAGATTAACAGTCCAGCAATAATACCACTAGGCCATTGCCTCCCAATGCCAGCCAGGTGACATTCATTTCTAATTCCTAATCGCTTTGAGAAAGTTCACCATGAGCTTTTTTTATTCATTCTGTGAGATGTGGGCATCACTAGCTGGCCCACATTTATTGCCTGTCCCTAGTTGCTTTTCAGAAGGTGGTGGGGAGTGGTAGTCATTTGTGCTTCTGGGACCTTTCAAAAGGAATTAAGTCAATTGTTGTATGGACCAGAATCACGTCCAAGTCAGACTGAGTGAAGATAGCACACTCATTCCCCTGAAATAGGTCCAGGTCTGATTCTTGGCCAATGCATGGCAGGCCTTTTCTCCCATTCTTGTCACACTCTTTCTCAGGGCTCTTGCAGTGGTAGAGCCCCTCCTTCTGAGCCAGGCGGCCTGGGTTCAAGTCCCACTGCTCCAGAGATGCGTAATAATATCTACGAACAGGATGACTGGGAAAATGTCTCAAACTTATCATATAATTGTACAGCAATAATGGAGCCTGTTCAGCTGTGCTCACTGTTTGAGGCAATTATCTCAATTAGTCTCACGCCACTGTTCTTCCCATTGACTGGATATTCACTCAAAGAAGCAGCTGCTTTTTACAAATATATCACTATTATTAACAGCACCTTCCAAAAGGGACATCTCAAAGTAGTTTTCAAGCAGTTGATTACATTTCAAAGGTAGCTACTGTTCTAATTCGAAAACAGGTCATTTTCAACGTTTACAACCTTTGAATGATCTGTTTTTAGTGATTTTGGTTCAAAGGGTAAAATGTTATTCAGGATGCTGGGAGAATGTACTTGGCTTTTTCACTCAATCCAGTGGAATCTGTAACATTCGGGAAGAAGTGCATAATACCATCGTTTGAAGTACTCATTGAGTAAAAAGTGGATGTCCCTGTGAGGTTTGGTGCCATTCAAGGCACTAAGGGATCTAGATAAAGGCCAATTAGATGGAGTTACGTTGTAGATTCACCCAGATCTCATTGAATAGTGGAATAGGGCCTGAATGACTTCTTCTTGATCTTATATTGAATGAGTGTTAGTCACTGACTCCAATTTGTTTTACTTTTAAGGTGTTTAAAAGTATTAATTGATGGGCTTCACGTCAACATACTATGATAACCTAATGCAAATAACATAGAGATAAGGTGCAAGATAATGTTGAAATAGTGAGATGAAAAGTTTTCTTTAATGACTTATCTTTGCGCAGAAACAATGTACATCAAACACATATCCACCAAACCTGAAGTATGTCACATCTACACAGCAGTATCACACATGGGCCAGGCAAAAACTACAATTTATTTGTAAGTGAATGACTCACCGTGGGAGCAACTTGTATTAATTTCTTATCACAAAGATATTATTTTGAAAATCAGCGTAGTGAAGAACGAGGACGTGTTCTTATCTGACAAAGCATCAACCTTCTAGTGCACCATTTGGATTGCACATAATGGACACAATTTGAAACATACTACTGAGCAGCTCATCATCTTTCTACCACACCAATTGTTGTGGTTTATATTTCAGCACTGCATGAAAGACTGGAGAAATTGTATTGGTGTCTCTTGAGAGTCACTCAAATACTGTTTAATTTATTTTGGTTTCCTCCGATGGAGTTATTGTATAAAAGAAAAACATTGGCACACAAGATCATACATCTTCATCTTTCCAACAAAATTATACTTCACAGAACAATGGGATTACTATTAGAGATAAAAGGTACTGCAGATGCTGGAGAATCCGAGATAACAAGGCGTGGGGCTGGTTGAACACAGCAGGCCAAGCAGTATCATAGGATCCGAGATAACAAGGATTTCTGATGAAGGGTCTAGGCCCGAAACATCAAGTTTTCCTGCTCCTATGATGCTGCTTGGCCTGCTGCGTTCATCCAGCCCCACGCCTCGTTATAATGGGATTACTATTTTCAGGTTTCTACTTGATAGCTTCTTGCCAAGGTTCAGAATCATCAGCTACAGCCGAAAGTGGGTCTTGTGTCCCTTACGCTGTGGAGTAAAGCCTCATCTATCAATACTTAGCAACAGGACAGACTAGAAATTGCAACTAAAATCACTTATTCCCTGTGCCAGCTCTTGAAATTTCCTCCACTTTGAAACTGCTGTTCAGGAAAGCTGCAACACAGCTTCAGACCAATTTGTGATAACACAGTGTGGAGCTGGAGGAACACAGCAGGCCAGGCAGCATCAGGGGAGCAGGAAAGCTGACCTTTCGGGTCAGGACCCTTCTCATTTCCTCCATTTCTGAAGACTCGTCCCGACTCCAAACATTAACTTTCCTGCTCCTCTGATGCAGCCTGGCCTGCTGTGTTCCTCCAGCTCCACACTATGTTATCTCTGACTCCAGCATCGGCAGTTCTTACTATCTCTTTTCAGACCAATTAGTAGTCTGTTTACATGCAATTAGTAAACAAGGGGCATGGTGACACACAGCTAAAAATATATTGACCTACATGTCTTAGGCATGGAGAAAAAAATGAGTGCAACTCGTTCAAAAAATCATGCTTGCCTTTTTCACCTCAACCACCTGAGCCTAAGTTCCTCTTTTGATTATCAATTTATCTAAAGGGGAGAGAAAGCGACAAGGGGAATGCAGAAAAAGAGAGATGATAAACAGGACATCTATGAAGAAGACGGAAACAGATAGAGAAAAAGCAAAAGAAAAGGGAGTGAGGGAACAGAGAAGTGCCCGTTACCCTTAGATTGAGGAGTGAGCATGATTTAACTGACAAAGAATGTCACTTCATAAGTAGCGGATGGAGAAAATTGTAGCAGCTGTAACTATTTACAGATAATCAGTGAGCGAGCACATTTTAAATAATGGATGCTCCTGTTTCAGAGTTCTGGTATTATACCAGCACCTCAAGTCATTGGCCATGTAAAACAAATAACTAACGATAATGACATCACCGGCTGTGAGGTCTTGCTGTGCTCCAACTGGCTGCGTCATGGCCTAAATGACAACGGTAGTCACATTCTGAAAATGCGGCACTGTGTGTGAAGAGCCTTGGGGTGCTCTGTAGTCATGAGGGACACATGGAAATGGAAGTCCTGCTGGGTTTTTTTTCCAGCCATGCCTCCTATAAGCGAATGAGATGTCAGCATACACTGGCTATCCAAACATTCAAAGGCTGGGTCTGTTTAGCATGGCCGAGCAGTGTACATCATTGGATTAAGGCCCATATCTCAGAGGAGGCATGGATTCAAATCCCACAGCTACTGACGTGTTTTGATTGATCGTGTGATCCAGTGGCCCCTGCCTTTGAACCAGGAGGCCTAGGTTCAAGATGCACCTGCTCCAAACGTGTGTAATAACATCTCCGAACAGGTTGATTAGGAAAGCATCTACAGAAAGAATTGCCAAATGGAGTGACTTTCAAAAACTCATTCAGGGCTTATGGACATCATTGACTGGGACAGCATTCATGCCTAATTGCCCAGAGGGCAATTAAGTGTCAACACATTGCTGTGGGTCTGGAGTCATATGTAGGCCATACCTAGTAAAAAAGGCAGATTTCCCTAAAAGGGCATGAGTGAACTAATGGGTTTCTATGACAATCAGTTATGCTTAGATCAGAATCATTAAGCTGGCTTTTAATTCCTGACTTTTATTGAACTCAAATTTCACCATCCACCATGGCGAAATTCGACCATTATTCTGGGGTTCTGAATTACTAGCCCAGTAACATTAGCACAAGGCCGCAGCCTCCTATCGCATTAACACATAATTACCTCAGAATGACTCTTCAGCTTCATAAGAACATGAGGAAAAGGTTAATTATTAATAAAATGATGGACTGGCATCCTGATATCTAGTTTCTGTCTCGAGATCAGCATTGAAGAATATTTCTAAACCAATAAAGTTCATTCAAGTAAATAAGGGATTTGCATGCAGACCACATTGTCTTAAAGGCATTTTCCAAAAGCATAAATGAAATTGTCAGAGTGAAGATCGGGGAGGATGAGCTGTAGAGCAGTCAACAAGCTGCTGGAACTTTCTCTTGCGCAAAGCAGTATTTGACCACCGGGAAATGCCAAGCTTATAATCATTTTAGAGAGATATCACTGAGCAATGAGTAAACCAGGGGCATTCCAGAGAAGTTTCATCAAAGAAAAGATGTAGTTCCTCTGATTTGCCAATCTGAAAATATGTAAATCTACTCCAATGCCTTGCAGTTGGGGTTAAAGTATGAACACATGGGAAATTTATATGGATCTTCCATGTCCAAAATTTCAATGCAGGTGCTACCCTCGATTTAGAAGCCATCACTGAATGAAAGCCATTAATAATTCAATGAAGAATTCTTACAAAGAGAATAGTGAGAATGTGAATGTGGAGAATGGGCAACAAAATGACAGATGGAGCATTGGGAAGTGCAAAGTTATTCACATCATTTGTAAGAATAGAAAATCAGAACGCTATTTAAACAGTGTGAAACTTATAAATGAAGATATTCAGAGGGACTGTGCAGGTACGCACCAAACTTAAAAGCAAACAAACTAAAATTTGGTCTCAGCCATTCAGCCCATCGAGCTGCACTACCATTCTGTATGATCATGGTCAATCCTCTACCTTAGCACTATATACCTGCCCCCTCCCTATACCCATTCAGGCCATTATTGGCTAGAAATCGCTCAAATTATCAAGAGTCATAGAATCATACAGCATGGATTCTTATGGATAGGAAAAGAGTGGCCCTCAGATGAAGGTGTTAAATTGGGGAAGACCAACTGTGAGCAAATTAGGCAAGAATTGGAGAGTGTGGATTGGGGAGCAACTGTTTGAGGGTAAATCCACTTCCGACATGTGGGAGTCTTTTAAAGACCAGTTGATTCGAGTGCAAGATAGGTATGTTCCCGTGAAAATGAAGGATAGGAATGGTGGGATTTGAGAACCTTGGATGACAGGAGAAATTATCAGCTTAGTCACAAAAAAAAAATCATACCTAAGGTCCAGGCAGCTAAAAACAGCCAAAGTCCTTGAAGAATATAGAGAAAGTAGGAATGAGCCCAAATGGGGAGTTAGGAGGGCTAAAAGGGGCCATAAATTCTCTTTGGCCAACAGAGATAAAGAGAATCACAAGGCATTTTATACATATATTAGGAACAAGAATGTAGCTAGGGAAAGGAGGGAGGTTGTGTGTGGACCCAGAGGAAATGGGCAAGATCCTTAATGAGTACTTTTCATCAGTATTCACCACAGAGAGGGGTGCGAGGGATGTTGAGGTTAGGGAAAGGTGTGTGGATACTCTCGGGCAAGTCAACATAATGAAGGAGGAAGTGTCGAGTGTCTTAAAATGCAATAAGTTAGACACGTCCCCAGGGTCAGATGGGACCTATCCCAGGATACTGTGGGAGCCAAGGGAGGATATACTTAGGGCCTTAGCAGATATCTTTGCATCCTCTTTGGCCTCAGGCAAGGTTCCAGAGGAATGAAGAATGGCTAATGTTGCTCCTTTATTTAAGAAGGGAACCAGAGATAATCCAGGTAATCACAGGCCAGTGGGTCTCCTGTCAGTGGTGTGGAAGCTTTTGGAGAAACCACTGAGAGACAGGATTTAGCCATTTTTGGAAGAGAGTGGAGTTGTTAGTGTTAGGCAGCATGGGGAAGGTCATGTCTCACCAACTTGATTGGGTTTTTTGAGGAGGTGACAAGAATAATTGATGAAGGAAGGGCAGTGGATGTTGTCAACATGGACTTTAGTAAGGAATGTGATAAGGTACCTCATGGCAGGCTGGTACAAAAGCTGGAGTCTCAGAGGTTCCAGGGGGAGCTGGCTGGATGGATAATAAACTGGTTTGGTTGGAGAAGACAAAGAGTAGCGGTAGAAGGCTGCTTTTCGAAATGGAGATCAGTAACTGGTGGTGTTCTGCAGGGATCAGTGCTGGGACTTTTGTTGTTTGTAACATACATTTATATATAAATGATCCTGAGAAATGTGTAGGTTGGTCTGATTAGTAAGTTTACGGATAACAACAAAATTGGCAGTGAAGAGAATTGTCAAAGGATACAGAGGGATATAGGTCAGTTGGAAAGTTGGGCAGAGAAATGGCAGATGGAGTTTAATCCGGACAAGTGGCCGGTGATGCATTTCAGAAAATCAATTCGCGTGCAAATGATACAATAAATGTCAGAACCCCGAACAGCATTGACATACAGAGGGATCTGGGTGCACAGGTCTACAGATCCCCGAAAGTGGTAACGCAGGTGGATTAGGTGGTCAAGAAGGCATACAGCACGTTTGCCTTCATCGGCCATGGATCGAATATAAAAGTTGGCAAGTTATGTTACAGCTGTACAAAACTTTAGTTAGGCCACTTTTGGAATATTGTGTGCAATCTACCAGAAGGACATGGATTGTTTAGCAAAGATACAGAGAAAGTTTACCAGGATGTTGCGAACTACTTTAACTCCTCCTCCTACTCCCTGGGTGACATGTCCATCGTGGGTCTCCTCCAGTGTCACAATGACGTCACCCGGAAACTGGAGGGGCAGCACCTTGGGAGCCTACAACCCCATGGTCTCAATGTGGACTTTACTCGTTTCAAAATCTCCCCATCCCCGACCTCATCCCATGACCAACCCTCTGTCTCATCCCCGCCTCCTTGACCTGTCCATCTTCTCTCCCACCTATCCGCTCCGCCCACCTCACTAACCAATCCCCACCACTGCCTACCTGCACTCACCTATCACCATCCAACCTACCTTCCCCAGCCCCAACCCTCCTCTTCCTATTTATTTCAGAGCTCTGTTCCCCTTCCCCATTTCTGAAGAAGGGTCCAGACCTGAAACATCAGCTTTCCTGCTCCTCTGATGCTGCTTGGCCTGCTGTGTTCATCCAGCTCCACACAAACCAGGATGCTGCCTGGTTTGGAGGGTTATAGTTATGAGGGGAGGTTGGACAAGCTAAGATTGTTTTCACTGGAAAGATGGAGGCTGAGGGGGCAACCTGATAAAGCTTTAAAAATGTAAGAGAGGCATATATAGGATGGATAGTCAGAGGCATTTTCCTAGGGTGGATAGGTCAACTACAAGAGGGCACAAGTTCTATGTGAGAGGGGGAAAGTTTAGTGGAGAATTGTGTGGAAATTTTTCCACACAGAGGGGTGTGGAGTACACCGCCAGTGGAAGTGGTGGAAGCAGGCATGTTAGCAATGTTTAAGGTGTAACTTGATAGTCACATGAACAGGAGGTAAACGGAGGGATAGAAAGTGGGCATGGCTAATAAATAGTGGGACTAAATAAGGGTTAGGAATCAGTGCAGGTCTGGTGGGCTGAAGGGCTTGTTCCTGTGCTTTATAGTATTGTATAACTGAAGCTTGCAAGAAGAAAACGTTTTTCAGACAAAATAATTGGGTTGTCAAAGAATGAGTCAAATAGTAAACGGAGAAAGAGATTCTTGCAGAGGCAGGCAGCACAGAAATTGAAGTATTATGTGAATAAATATTCTTCATTTGTCTTTACAGAAGAAATTGTTGCCAATGTAGCAGTAAAGGAGGAGGCGTAACGATATTAGGATAAAAATAGATAATAAAGCTGACAGGCCTCGAAGCAGAAAAGGTATTCCTTTAATCCCATGGGCTTTAAATTAGTCAACAGGTCTATTACGTAGAGTAGCCAGATTTTCAGGGAGTTGAGAAGACTCAGTGGTCAGTTCAAAATCATAGATGGGACTCGCATCCAGAGATCCCTCACCCAATTCCAGCTGATCCTATTTTGGTCAGTCGGGGAAATGGGCATCGGTCATAGACTAAGGCAAGGAGGAATGTCGTCAACCAGAGGGGGGTGAATCTGTGGAGCTCATTGCCATAGAGGGCTGTGGAGGCCAAGTCATTGAGTGCATTTAGGACAAAGATAGATAGGGCCTTGATTAGTAAGGGGATCTAGGGTTATAGGGAGAAATTGGGAGAATGGAGTTGAGAAGCATATCAGCCATGATTGAATGGTAGAGAAGACTCAAAGAGCTGAATGGCCTAATTCTACTGTTATGTCCGATGGTTTTATTGAGGAACCCAATCTCAACTTGGCCTCTTAAACGCAATGTTGAATTCAAACGGACCCCATGTGACTGTAGCCAGGGACATATCCCACAGTGTGGGAGTCACAAATTTACTTAAGGTATAAATACTTATGAAAGATGGATAAAGTGTGTGGAAGTGTATTGTTGGCATGTTATTTGACTGCCCAGCTGTTTGTTTTTGTTTAAGGTGCTGCCCATACCCAACCAACCCTTCCTTGCAAAATTTACAACACAGTGTCCAACATTAGATCGCTTTGTGCAATTGGACAACATTTGTTGGTTAATCCTGAGTGTGGGAACTACTACACTGACAACTCACTTAGCCTTGTCATTCAGACTCAGAGTGGCACAGCTGTCTATACTGGAAGCTACATGCATTAATGCATAGTCCGTGTTCTTTCCAGGCAGAAAGAATGTGTACACACACACACACACACACACACACACACACAGACACACACACACACACACACACACACACAGAGTGGCTGCTTCAATTCAACAGAACGGGTTTGGTTCATTTCTCAGGGCAATGCCTTGACTAATCAGCATCAATCTGCCTGCTTTAAACCTTAAACACCTGGCAGTTATGGAACATAGAACTGTACAGCACAGGAACGGGCCCCTTGGGCCATGATGTTGTGCCAAACATGATGCCAAACAAAACTAAATCCCTCCTCTTGCCCTTGGTCCATATCCTTGACTGACAGTTATCTGCCAGTCATCATGAATTGGTACAGTTTCCATGGGAAAGCCTTTCCAATCAGAGTTCACTTATCCACCAATCAGCACTGTCCTCTCCTACAGTGTAAATGTTGTTTTCTGTTCACATTAGTATGCTTGTGAATTGTCCAGATAACTGTTTGAAGAAAACCCTTGGTAAAATGTGCCTTTTCCCATTGACAATCAAGTTGCATTAATGTCTGCACTTGACACGGTATTTGGAATTCTTGCGATTGTTCTGACTAGGTCCAAGATGAAAATTTTCTGCACTTTGTCTCTTTACAGTGACGTTGAAGTTCTGTGTAGCCAAGTGACTATTTTTATTTGCAAAAGAGAACTTTATTTCATTCCATGTAAAGTAAATTGTGTCCTGAATAATCTTTATAACTGTGTATATTATATTATTGATTTTAAATCAGCAGGAAAGAATCATTCAAGATGGCTTTCACAGCATATTTAAGTGAACACATGCAGTGAATATTTCCTTGAAGTGCTTTCTGAACAGATATGTATGAATCAAAATGGGAGGGTAATCTTAGCCATGCTCAGTAAGCAGCTGCTAAATACGCCATTAGTGAGACAAAAGCTAAGGCTGTTGAAATTAAAAGGTTAACTACATTCTCCCTGAGAAAATGAGCTGCAGGTAGTTACAAATTGACGTTGATTCAGCAGTCCTGGTGGAAGCTGAGCAGCAGCTGAGTGTAAATTCCTTCAGTCGACAGGATTGAACTGTACATATATTGCCTTAAGATCTCCCAAAGCCCTTTACAGCTAATGACGTGCTGTTGAAATGGGTTCAATGCTGTAAAGTAGGAAACATAACAGCCAGCCTTTACACAGCACACTCCTACAAACAGCAATGAGGCGCTCAGCCACACAGTTGTGTAACTCTTAAACATCACTAGCCAGTGGCTACTAACATTACCAATGAGTAAAATACTGAATTTAATACTTTCAACAGATCGGCAATCTAACACCGTTACATGGTCACCAAAATTATCTCCCAATTTCATTATTTTCAAACACTGCCTTCAATTGTCAATATTTTCTAATCAACCTGTCCCAAGATGTTATTATGCATCCCTGGAGCAAATGGCAGTTCAGAGAATGTTCACTAGATTAACTGTGGAGATGAAGGGTTTGTTTTATGAAAAGAGATTGAGCAGTTTAGGCCTGTAGTCTCTGGAGTTTAGAAAAATGAGAGACGATCTAATTGAGGTTTATGAGATGCTAAAGGCGATTGACAAAGTTGATGTAGACAGGATGGTTCCTCATGTGGGACAATTGAGAATGACTGGTCACAGTTTTAGATAAGGGGTAGTGGGTTTGAAACAGAGATGAGCAGAATTACTTCTCTCAAAGGGTCATGAATCTGTGAAATTCACAACCCCAGAGTGGTGGATGCTGGGACACTGAGGAAATTTAAGAAGGAAACAGATTTTTAATCAGTAATGGGTTGAGCAGTTACAGAGAATGGGCAGGAAAGTGGGGTTGAGACCGTGATGGGATCAGCTATGATTGTATTAAATAGCAGAGCAGGCTCAAGGGGCTGAATGGCCTCCTCCTCATTCTTATGGACCTGCACCTTTTGGCTCAGAGATTGGAACATTAACAATGCACCATAAAAGCCCATATATTACTGAACCAAAGAGCTTTTATGACAATTGTTTGATGTTTTCAATCCAGATGTTGTATTATTTCAAAACATGGTGGGATTTGAATTCCAGTTCCTGTAGCGTATTGACCTGTATCTCAGGATTATTAGTCCAGTGACAATACCATTGTCCCATGGCCTCAGTCCAGCCCTTGTTGTCCATCGCAGGTTTATAGCCAGAAAAAAGTTAGCAGCATCAAAATGTAGGAAAGTAGCAAATGGAGGAAGCCATTCTGCCCTTCAAACCTGTTACGCTGCAAATTGTAGAAGCAGAGTATTACAGATGCCAAAAACCAGAAACAGAAAAAAAACAAAATGTACTGGAAATGCTCAGCAGATTGGGCAGTATCTGAGAAGAGAGATACAGAGTTAATGATGTTTCAGGTTGGTGAAACTTTGGCTGACCTGCTGACCTTAACTGCCTCACTGATTCCAAATCCTTAGCATCTTTGCCTGACAAAAACCTCAAGCTGAATTAATGTGTGATGTACGAACTGGTTTTGGAACGTCTATTAAACTAGCAACCAATTATTTGTAAAGTTCACATCTAAATGTTGCTAACTGGAACTCAAAGGCTAAGATATAGTTGTTAGTTCATGAGGTGTTGTGAGATGTCTCCGTTGATCGTCGATGGGGTCATTTTATCCACACTGCAGTTGGTGCTGGTCCTGGACAGCATGTTCGTCCTTTGTCAATGTTTTAGGACTTCCTGGTGCCTCAGTCAATAATAACCATTTTTAAAAATTTCTCTCTCACCACATTCCTGCATGAACAATTAGTAACAAAATCAACTTTTTTTACAACAGGACATGCCATTCAGCTTCCTTGCACATCATATTCAGGCCTTACACATTTCCCACTGTCAAACTCGACTCCACCCAAGCTGTTCTCAAATCCCAATGCCGCTTGTGTCACTTTCCACACGAACGATCTTTGCATTATCTTTTCAGTTGCAGGCTTTCATTTTTATAGAGCTTCTAAAATTAGCACTGTAGATCTGACATATCACTACCTCACCCTGGACAAGCAGCAATGAAAAGATGTGTAACAAAGTGGTTTACGCTTGTGTGATCTTGGACTTAGGAGAACATGACATCAAATTCTCGAACCACGGACATGAGCAGGAATTTAAAGTGGAAAATAATGCACAGTATTGGAAAGTGATATGTTATATATGTTATATATAGATAGCAAATTCAAAATGGTTCCAATACGACTCAAGATAGGCGCTTTAACTCAGATTCAGATTAAAAGCTTGTTTGGTTTAAATAGTGACTTGAACACTATGAAGGTTGAACGTTAAATTATCAGGGCCCTTTGAGAATGCAGTGGTGAGTGCAGGAATTACAGATCTGGTTCAGTGACCCATCAAAAAGATGAATCCAGTCTTGCTGCTCTTCCATAGTTCATTGACCAAGCAGAGGTTGGGATTGACTTTCACAGATTAAACAAGGCCAGCTCATTATGACCATTTCAATGGGACTCGCATTGTGTCAATGGTGGGGAAATCAGGCCAGGAATAACTGATTAACACCAAACAGACAGAGCAAAACCACCAGACGGGAACCTGAGAGATAAAACGTAGTGGAGCTGGATGAACGCAGCAGGCCGAGCAGCATCAGAGGAGCAGGAAAGCTGACATTTCGGGTTGAGACCCTTCTTCAGAAAATCTGCTGCTCTGATGCTGCTCGGCCTGCTGTGTTCGTCGAGCTCCACAACGTTTTATCTCAGATTCTCCAGCATCGGCAGTTGCTACTATCTCGGGAACATAAGAGAGATCATTTTTAACCTGGTGAGTTTTTTTCTGGTGTGGAAGGCATTTACAGAAAGAATGATGGAAGTAAATTTAATAGTAATTTTCAAACAACAATTGGACAAATACTTGAAAAGGAGAGGCAGGTTATGAGGAAAAACAGACGGAGTGGGAATAATTAGAATAACTCTTTGAAAGAGTCAGCATGAGCACCATGGCCCTTTCTGTGTGATAAGGATTTGAGAGTTAGAGATTTCACAACAACCAAATTGTTTCATGGATAAGGGATAAAAGGTACTGCAGATGCTGGAGAATCTGAGATAACAA
The DNA here is from genome assembly GCA_024137785.1 of Ginglymostoma cirratum. Classification (NCBI taxonomy): domain Eukaryota; kingdom Metazoa; phylum Chordata; class Chondrichthyes; order Orectolobiformes; family Ginglymostomatidae; genus Ginglymostoma; species Ginglymostoma cirratum. Next base: position 63,955,880 of record JAHRHZ010000016.1, on the reverse strand, counting down.
GGCGTGGGGCTGGATGAACACAGCAGGCCAAGCAGCACCATAGGAGCAGGAAAGCTTGACGTTTCGGGCCTAGACCCCCATTTCTGATGAAGGGTCTAGGCCCGAAACGTCAAG
>JAHRHZ010000016.1:63931729-63955366 GCA_024137785.1 Ginglymostoma cirratum | reverse complement strand
CTTGACGTTTCGGGCCTAGACCCTTCATCAGAAATGGGGGTCTAGGCCCGAAACGTCAAGCTTTCCTGCTCCTATGGTGCTGCTTGGCCTGCTGTGTTCATCCAGCCCCACGCCTTGTTATCTCAAATTGTTTCATGGTTAGTTTTACTTGTATAGGGAGTCTCTGTTTTAAGTCTGCCCCTTCACTTTAAAGTCGTTTTTTTATGATGTCATTTAAAGTGCCATTTCCTGTTTCAGCATGCCTTACTGAACAAGTAACAACCTGCATCATTGCATCACTCACATTAGTGTTTCATCAGCAAGCCTCCTGAAAATACTGCTGGAGCTGTTGTCAGTCTGTGCCCTGCAGTCAAAGATTGATGGTACTTTCAAACAGTTCTCTACTCACTTAATGAAGTAAACTAATCTTTATCTTTAAAAATTCCCTGCTGTTTGAACCCATACAAGCAAAGGAACTGCTGTTGACTTCGCTTCTCCAAATGAATTCGCCGATGGACTAAACATGGAAGTTCTTTACCTATACAGGTACAATAGTTGAGGAAGCTGCTCTTCATCTGTAATGTCCTGTCAATTTATTTAAAGATGTCTCTGTGCATAACAAGCCTATTTCTTCACTGAAATTTTCCTTGTATTATTCTGCTGATTACTTCAGCCAGGAATGCACAGTGGCTGTTTGAGGGTAAATCCACACCATTCATGTGAGAATCTTTTAAAAATCAATTGATTAGAAATCAGGAACAGCAAGTTCTTGTGAAAATGAGGGATAAGGATAGCAAGATTCTGACGATAAGGGAAATTGTGAGCTTAGTTAAAGAAAAAGGAGGCACACGTAAGGTTTAGGAAACTGAAGACAGACAGAGTCCTTGAAAAATATAAAGAAAGCAGGAAAGAACTTAAACAAGGGGTTAGGAGGGTGAAAGGAGGCTATGAAATATCCTTGGCAAACAGAGTTAAGAAAAATCCCAGGAATCAGTCTGGTAAATCTTTGTTGAACTTCATCCAGAGACAGAACATTCTTCCTCAGAAAAGGAGATGAAAACTGTGCACGATATTCCAGGTGTGGCCTCACCAAGGTCCTGTATAACTGCAACAACACATCCCTGCTCCTGTACTCACAACGTCTCTCAATGCAGGCCAACGTACCATTTGCCTTCTTTATCGCCTGCCGCACCTGCATGCTTACCTTCAGCAACTGGTGCACAAGGACGCCAGGTCTCATTTCACCTCGCCCTTTCCCAATATATCACCATTCAGATAATAACCTGCCTTCCTGTTTTTTCTATCAAAATGGATAACATGACGTTTATCCACATTATACTGCATCTGCCATGCATTCCCCACTCACTCAGCCTCTCCAAATCAGACTGAAGCATCTCTGTATCTTCTTCATAGCTCACCCTCCAATCCAGTTTTGTGTCATCTGCAAACTTTACTGTCACCTCCCTTCTGGAACTGGGCTCTTTTGCCAATTATACCTATTTATTTCCACAGACAGGACTGCAAGTTTACTCGCAGCAGAGATGTTAGGTAGAGGTGATCCGTTTGACTGTCTATTCTTCACTCTGCCTTGTAATGTCTCTCCTGCAGTAACAGGGACAGGAGCAATGTGGATGCATAATTAGCTGAGTGCTCAGAAACATACAGTAATGGTTAATGGATATTTTCTGTGCTAGATGTGAAGCTCCCCAGATTTTGGGATTCTGAAATTTACTGCATCAATGTGGTATAAATATTTGAGGGATAGATATTGCCACAGAAACCTGCAGAATATCTCCCTAGCTGTTGCTTACAATATAGCCACAGGATCTTTGATATCAACCTGAAGGGGAATCAAAAGTTGTAGGGAAAATGCAGGAAAGGGCACATTAGGAATGCCAAATCAGCCATGATCTTAATGACTAGAAGAAATAAGAACAAGAGTGGGCTATTCAGCCCCTCAAGCCTGCTTCCCTATTCAATAATCTGACCTTAATCTCAATTCTACAGTCCCGCAAATCTCCAACAATCTTTCATCCCCTTCATCATCAAGAATCTACCTCCCACTGTCTTAAAAATATTTAAAGATTCTGCATTCACTGCCTTTTGAGGAAGGAAATTCCAAAGACAATCATTTCAGAATATCAGGACATCACATTTCAGTGCTGTGGCAAAGTTGGGATAGAGTTATTATCTTCATTGGGATTCCAAATTAAAAGGCTGCAAACCTTTTACACGGGGCAGTCAGAAAACCATTTTAACATGATTCAAACCTCATTAAATCCCATTTATCTGAAACTGAGCTCCATTTGAAATTCATTTATTCACCTTTCTGACGCACACATCTAAGCATTAGGCCTTTTACTTCAGGAAAAATGCTTTAGTTATTCAATTCAGAAATAAAAGCAAATCATTAGCATTAATTCTGTCTCGCCGTCACTGTTCCTACACTTCCCTCATCTCTATCTATATTTAATGTTCTCCCCTGTGGGTGCATGTGTTCCCACAGAGTCTTTGCCCTCTCTGCTGAGAGCGTGTTTTCATATCTCCACACAGAATGTCACCTTCCATAGCCTGTCTACCCCAGGTTTTCAACCTCCTGTGATCTAAGATCTTTGTTTTAAAGATCAAGAAACATAGTGCACTCCAAAAACAGAGAAACTCAGCAAGTCTGGGAGCATCTGTAGAGTGAGAAACAGTGTCAACATTTTGAGTCCAGTGAACCTTCTTCAGAGGAATTCAGTTTATCCAGCAATTTCTGTTTTTGTTTCAGATTTACAGCATTTGCAGTTCTTTGTTTTATTTTATCCCTCAATCTCTAGTCTGCTGTAGCTGCCTCATATCATTCCCACTACTTTCAAGGTGCTAAACCCTCAGATTCCTTCCTTAATCCTCTCCTCCTTCTCTCTTTCAGTTTAATTCTCTCTCCGAAACCTACATGCTTGAATAAAGGTTTGCTCACCTGTCTAAGATCTCCCTTTTTGCGTTAGTCAAGGGTCTGTGGGTAACACATTCATCTCTGTGTCGCACAGTTCCAGGTTCGGTTCCCCTTAAGGCTTAAGCAGAAAAATGAAAGTTGACACTCTGGTCCAGTACTGAGGGAGGCCTGCACTGTTAGAGGTGCTGTCTTCTGAATGAGACTGTAAGCTGAGCATCTATCTCCCCTCTCAGCTGGTTATAAAACATCCCAAGGCATTACAGGAAGGATGTTCTGAAACTTGAAAGGGTTCAGAAAAGATTTAAAATGACGTTGCTGGGGTTGGAGAGTTTGAGCCATAGGGAGAGGCTGAATAAGCCGGGGCTATTTTTCCTGGAGTGTCAGATGTTGAGGGGTAACCTTATAGAGATTTAGAAGATCATGAGGGGCATGGATAGGGTGAATAGCCAAGGTCTTTTCCCCGGGGTGGGGGAATCTAAAACTAAAGGGCATAGCTTTAAGATGAGAGGGGAAATATTAAACAGGGATCTAAGGGACAACCTTTTCACATTGTGGATGGTGCGTGTATGGAATGAGCTGCCAGAGGAAGTGGTGGAGGCTGGTACAATTACAACATTTAAAAGGCATCTGGATGGGTACATGAATGGGAAGGGTTTAAAGGAATAGGGGCCAAATGCTGGCAAATGGGATTAGACTTATTTAGGATATCTGGTCGGAATGGACGAGTTGGACCAAAGGGTCTGTTTCTGTGCTGCCTATCTTTATGTCGCTATGACTCTAAGACTCTATTAGCAGGAGAGCTATACCTGGTGTACTGGCTAATATTCATCATTCAGTAACCATGAAAAAAAATTCTCATAGCCTTGTTAATGGGATCTTGCTGTGCCCAAGCTGGCTGCTGAATTTCCTGTATTTCTACACAAGGGGACTAAAAGTAAATATACTTCATTGGCTATAAACTGTTTGGAGATATCTGGTGATTTTAAAAAAGTACCATTTAAATGCAAGTTTTTTTTGAATCAGTAGCAAGTTTGTTCCGGAAGGCGCTCCCCTAAAATATGTGAACATGGTTAAAGAAGCTTTGTATGTCCATCTCATCACGTTCTCCCTCAGAACTCACTGTGTCTTATCCTCCATAAATCTCTCACTCTGTGCAAATTTCCCAGCTCATCTTCGTGCTTGCCATCTCACATGCCTTGCTCTTCCTTTACTTTCAATCACACCGCTCTTCTGTACTCTAACCTGTCCCTTTCTTTATCTGTCCCTGGAAAATACTATCCCACAATTCATTCGAACAGGATCCCAACTCTCTAGACTTTGGCTGTCCATTTGTGACATCTCTGCAATAACTGACTTGCTCAGACTCCACTCTTTATGGCCTTGATACCAATGAAACCACTTTTCTCTTCTCAGCTAGGTTATTTCAACCCAAGTCGCTCTCTTATCTCTGCTCACTTAAGACCAAGTAGGACATGGAAAGATGAGGTGGACAACTGGCTGGGTCACCCCCAGCAGTCTGGGTGAATTAGTCCAACCACTCCGGTGACGTCCTCCTCATGGCTGGCTCACTATACCAGGAGCATTTGGGAAGTCCTCTGGGCTTCAGATCATGTTCTTAAAACCTTCACCGTTTTACCCTCCACCCTCACCTCCAACAAGAAGCGCAAGGAGCTAAGGGATATCTTTGTCACTAGGGGATAGGTGATGGCTGGGTGGTACTCTCACTAGAGTATTAATCCAGAGACCCAGGTCATGTTCCGGGGCTTGGGTTTGAATTCATGGCAGGTGTTGGAGTTTGAATTCAATAATAATCTGCTTTAATGCTCCCCTGATCTCTAGTTTCCTTCTGCTCTCCCTCCTACCTAGTGACATTATCGCTATGCCACTACCTCCTCCAGTTGAAATCCTCATCTGTGCCATCGTCCAGACTCAACTAATCCAACCCAATCCTGCTCTCCCATTTTCCACAATTTATAAGCTTGAGGCCATTAAAAACTCTGCTTCCTACGTGGTCATTCACAGCTAGTCCTGTTGCCCGACTACCCATGTGCTCAGTGACCACTATCAGTCAAGAGATGCTAGATTTAAAAATTCTCCTCCTGGATTTTAATCCCCTTGTGGCCTTTTCCTCCTCCTTGTCTCAGTAATCTCCGTGTGATCTCAGGCCTTCTGTAATTCCAGTCTCTCCTCCGTCCCCAGTTCTAATTGCTTCATTGTCATTGCTGGCTGCCACTAGTAGGTTCTTTTAAAACAACAAACAACGAATCAAGTCCTGGCAGCATCTGTGAAGGAGAAAACAGAGTTAACGTTTCGGGTCTGGTGACCCTTCCTCAGAACATGGCCCTTCCTCATCGGACCCGAAACGTTAACTCTGTTTTCTCCTTCACAGACGCTGCCAGACCGGCTGAGCTTTTCCAGCAACTTCTGTTTTTGTTCCTGATTGACAGCATCCTCAGTTCTTTTGTATTTTAAACAAAAATCTGAACACTTTTGCCTCCCCGGTGCAGCTTTGCTTGTTCTCCTGGGTGTTGTCCACTCGAGATTAGTTTGAGTTTCTGGAGGGTTAGCAACTCCGACTCTGCAGAATCAGCTCGAGGAGCTGAAGGCCTAACCCTATGCCATTGTACTGTGGTGACATCAAGCTACAGTCACACTGAGCGCAAGCAGTGATCAATCCGTCACGGCTGATTAGCTCTCATCTCTTGGCTACTGGTTGTTATGGAGACTGCTGACCTCATTTAAACGTGGCTTTGGGAACCTAAGACTCATTGTTGCAGGCATTTGTTCTATGAAGCCTGGGAAGTGCTTATTCGATCTGTTTATTAGTAAGTGGGAGACACTGGAAGGGCTGCATTCATCGTTCCCCTGCAGTTGTCCTGAAAACTGGTTGATTAGGCCATGTCAGGCAAGGATTGGAGTCAAATCCAGGACGGAGTAGGCTCCCTTCCCTGCCTGGTACACAATCGAGCCATTCTACTGATTACACACAAACTGGGAAGGCAATGGCCTGGTGTTACTGTCACCATGTCTAATAATCCAGAGACCCAGGTCTGTGTTTGAACCCTGCCATAATGGAAATTGAGCTCAATTTTTCAAAACAGAATCTGGAATTAAGACTCTACTGAACTGATTGTTGGGGGAAGCTAACATCTGGTAATGTCATTAGTACCTTTTGGGGAAGGAAACTGCCATCCTTACCCAGACTGGGCTACATGTGGAGTTTGCACAACCTCTCCGTGTCTGTGTGGGTTTCCTCCGGGTGCCCCGATTTCCTCCCACAGTCCAAAGGTGTGCAGGGTACGTGTACTGGCCATGCTAAATTGCCCGTAGTGTTCAGAGATGTGTAGAGTAGGCAGGTTATGGGGAGGTGCGGGGGGCGCAGTGGTGGGTCTGGGTGGGATGCTCTGAGGGTCGGTGTGGACTTGTTGGGCTGAAGAGCCTGTTTCCACACTGTAGGGATTCTATGATTCTATGATGTGATTCCAGACCCACAGCAATGTGGTTGACTCTTAATCACCATCCGGGCAGTTAGGGATGGGCAATAAATGCTGGCCTAGTCAGTGATGCCCTCATCCAATGCACTTTTAATCAATTCTATTTCTTTCCACTTCCTCCAAAGATGTGCAGGCTAGGGTGGATTGGCCACACTAAATTGCCCATAGTGTCCAGGGATGTGCAGGCTGGGTGAATTAGCCATGGGAAATACAGGGTTACAGGGATAGGGTGGACGGGCTGTCTGGGTGGGATGCTCTTTGGAGAGTCAGTATGGACTTGATGGGCCTAATGGCCTGTTTCCCATACTGTAGGGACTTTATGATTCTCTACCTTGCAATGACCCCGTGGAAAATGAGTACTATTGCAAATGCATTACTTCTCATATTCGCCTTTGTGGCCTGGTAGGAAATTGATTTTCTTCATTCTGAATACTTCACAGCTTGAATTGTTTAGAGTCAATCATTCAGAGCTTCCAGTTAATTAATAAAAGCACTTGTGTAAAGAAGGACAATCACATCCTGGGGTCCATGGAAATTAGGAGTGTTATCCTGTCTGATTCACCAAAAACAGCGTAGTTATACTGGACAAGGCAGTAAAATGAGAGACTCTCCTCAACTCAAATACCGACTCACTCCAGGTTAGATAAAACCAAGCTGACAGCTGACTGACTCATGAGAGACAACTCAAGAAAATCAACAAAAGAATTGTCAATGATAAATGTGTTTCCACAGCATTACTGAAAATTATCAGCACAGAGAGCACACCAGCTCAAGTAGCCTCTGCTAAAATTGGATAAAGCATGAGCTCGACCCTAGTTTGAATATCGTGTCCTGTTTTACAGCAAGGAGGAAATTGCATGGAGGAGTAGAGAAGGGGACGTTTATGAGGATGTTGCCAGTGTTAGAGACTTCCTCCTGTGTGAATAATCCAGGATGTTTCTGTGGAACAGAGGAGGCTGAGGGAGATTTAATGGAGGTATTTATGAGGGTCATAAACAGAGTGAACACCTCCATTAACAGAGAGGAAAGCTGCCTAGAAATATAGTGGAGGCAGGTTCAATTGATCCACCCAATAGGGCATCGGACAGTTAAGTGGATGCTAATGGTGTGCAGGGATATGGGGAAATGGCAAGAGATTATCCCTAAGGGATAGAACCAGTGCAGGCATGATGGGCCAAATGGCCTCCTTCTTTGCTATATCGGTTCTGTGGTTCTGTAATAACCAAGGCTTTGGATTTAAAGCAATTGGCTGAAGGGTTAGAAGGTTTAAGATGAATTTCTTGCACCTAAGAGAACTGGAATTCACTGTGAAAGCAAAAATTCTCACTGCATCTGATAAAGTAGGTGGTGATAGCTGTGAATGTCACTGCACTAGTAATCCAGTAGGTGCCAGTTTAGGCTCTGCAGATCCCAACAAATTCCCAACATAGCAGCTGCAGGACTCTGAAATCAATTCATAATATTCTGGAATTAAAAGCTAGCTCCAGTAATAATGACCACAAAACTACCAGCAGTTATTGCAAACACACGTCTGGTTCATTAGCATCCTGTCAGGAAGGACATCTGGTTAACTCAAAACTGTCTTTTGAAGTGACTGAGTAAGTTATTCAGTTCAAAGGCAATTAGAGATGGACCACAAACACTGGCCATGCCAGTAACATGAAGGGAGCACGGTGGCTCAGTGGTTAGCACTGCTGCCTCACAGCACTAGGGATGCGGGTTCGATTCCATCCTCGGGTGACTGTCTGTGTGGAGTTTGCACATTCTCTCCCGTCTGTGTGGGTTTCCCCTGGGTGTTCTAGTTTCATCCCACTGTCCAAAGATGTGCAGGTTTCAGGGATTGGCAAAGCTAAATTGTCCATAGTGACAAGGAATGTGCAGGCTAGGTGGGTTGGCCATGGGAAATGTGGGGTTCCAGGGACAGGGTGGAGGGCTGGGACGTTCTTCAGATGGTCAGTGCTACTCAATGGGCCAAATAGTGTCGATCTGCACTGTAGGGATTCTATGAGCCTATGACATCCACATCCCTTGGAAGTATGTCTTAAATATTTCAATGTACATTTAAAGTCCCCTAAACTACTGAACCAAAGACAGAAAGTGGGATTAGGCTGGAGATCCCTTTCTCAGTTGGTCCAGATGTGATGGGCTGAATGGCCTCCTACTGTGTTGTAAATCTCTACCTTTCTAACTCCACTTTGGTCATGGGACTCTGCTGTGTGTAAACAGGATGCCATGCTTCCTCCGTTACAGGCATTAGCTATGTTTCCGTGGCTATAATGTAATTTGCAAATGTTGACAAATGGAAGCAATCCTTTCTTTGGGAGCAACAGCACAACAGGAGGGAAAGGAGAGAAAGTCTGTGACTCACAAAGTCTAAATCCTTCAGTATCATTAAGTGAAATGAGACTATTTATAAATTTAATCCATAAATAAGGAACTAGAGTAGCAACTGTATAAAAAATAGCATTTTTATCCATTCCCTGATGTTATAACACTGCCCTGAACCCAGAGTCACACTGTGTAATATTTTCACACATTTGTAATAGAGACAATCTATTAAACTACCTCATATTTCAGTCAGGCTTTCTCAGCATGAACTCCAACCCATCGGTTTACTGTCTGGTGATTTATTATTTCACCAACAATGTCGGTTTGGATTATAAACGGAAGATTTCCTGATCCTAAGGAGTTTGAACAAATCCTCAAAGCAAAATAAAACCCAAATGTGTTCCAATAATTCACAAAATGGGATATCTCAGCTTAATCCATGAGAATAATTGCAGCCTGCAGTTTCATCAACATCATAAATTTTTTTTTTCCTTTATTCATTCACGGGATGATGGCATCACTGACCAGGCAGCATTTGTTGCCCATCCCTAATTGCCCAGAGGGAGGTTAAGAATCAACCACATTGCTGTGGGTCTGGAGTCACAGGTAGGCCAGACCAGATAAGGATGGCAGTTTCCTTCCCTAAAGGGCATCAGTGAGCCAGATGGGTTTTTCCAACAATTGGCAATGGATTCATGGTTATCATTAGATTCTTAATTCCAGATATTTATTCAAATCAAATTCCACCATCTGCCGTGGCAGGATTCAAAACCAGATCCCCAGATCATTATCTGGGTTTCTGGATTAACAGTCCAGCAATAATACCACTTGGCCATCACATCCCCTTCATCCAAGCTCTCCAGCAGGGCCTTCAATCAAATCACATTCCATTCATACATCAGCTTCTTCACTGTGCAATGGCCTATATTGAGTCCTGGTCAACCAATAGTTCAAGCCTAAAAATGTTTTTCCTTGTGGTCAAGTTACATCATAGCGTCACCCCTCCCTGCATCTGTTTTCATTTTCCGTTACCTTAACCTTAAAGACATTTCTGCACACTGTCATTTCCAGCCTCTATAGATCCCTGATTTTAATCATCTATTGATGGTCACCATCCCTTCAGTTGCCAAAGTTCTGAGCCCTCAATTTCCTTCCTTAAATCTCTTCCGCCTCTCCATGTCTCTCCTTAGGGCACTCCTTAAAACCTACCTCTTAGATGAAATTTCTGCTTCATCCATAGTCTCCTTTTACAACTCGGTGTCCTGTCACCCATGTGATATTTTACGGCGTGAGAGGTGCTTTAGAAATGCAAGTTGTTGTTGTATTATCAGTAAATGGGGAGGATGGATCTGTTGTGGACCTATGATTGGCTGAGACCAGGCTGACGTGTGGTAGGGAGGGTGACAGTGAAGGATTTGGAAGGGAGAGGATTTTGTGTGTCTGTCAGATTGCTGACATGGTGCCTCCAGTTCAAGCCCTGCTGCCAGTGAGTGGGAGCCACCTTTAGAGGGAGGTGTAGGTGTAACGGTGAATGTCACTAGCTGGTAATCCAACCTAACACCAGGATTGTGTTGTGAGAGCAGAGGCTCCAATCCCACCATGGCAAATGGCCAAATACAAACTCATTAAAAACCAAGTCTGATCGCAGACATATAACATAGGAAGCAGGAGCAGATGTAGACTATTCAGCCCCTCGAACATTCTCCACCATTCAAAAATACCTTCTTAGTCTCAACTCCATTCTCCTGTCTACTCTCCATGACCCTTCAATCCATCACTAATTAAAAGGCTATTTCCTCCTCTTTAAATTTACGCAATCCCCCAGGAACCACAACACTCTGGGAGAGTGAATTCCACAGCTTCACAGACCTAGTAACTGCCAATTGTCAGCAAAACCCGTGGGGTTCACTGGGAGGGAATTATACCGTCCTTACCTGGTATAGCCTCCACGTGACTCCAGACCGAGAGCAATGTGGCTGACTTATAAAAACCCTCTGGGCAATTAGGGATGGGGAAGAAATTCTGCTGTAGCATCCCAAGAATGAATGAGAAAAAAACACTCCCTACTTAAAACCATAAAGGTCTGGGAGCAGAAGTTGGCCATTCAGCCCATCGAGCTTGCTCTACCGTTCAATGAGACCATGGCTGACCTGGTAATCCTCAGCTCCCCTTTCCTGCCGTTTATTGTATGAACTTGACATCCAGGCACACCACACCCCTACCCTCCACCATCCTGACCAACCCCTGAGTTCTAAAATTTGTCAATTCAGCGTCAATTACACAATCTATGTCTGAATAAAAGTTTGCATTCTTTTGGCATTTTTCATGGCTCTTAGGCCATCCTGGAGCACTTTCCAGCCAATTACGTACTTTTGAAGGGTTGGCACTGTTGTAACGTAGGAAACATACCAGCCAATTTTAGCACAGCAAGCTCCCACAACCAGCAATGCAGCGACAATGGGATTTTGTTTAAAGAGATAAACATTGGCTTAGGTAGAGCACCTTGTTATTATTCAAATGGTGCCTGTGGGATCGTGTACTCCTGTTTGAGCTGAACGTCCGTACCTCAGGAAGAATGTTCTTGTTTTTGCTGAAACATGATGAGCAGATTGATTCCTGGAGTGGGACTGATGTATGAGGAGAGGTTGAGTGGGTTACGATAGTATTCACTGGAATTTAGGCAGATGGGGGGATGGAATCTCATGGAAATCTATAAAATTTTAACAGGACCCGACAGCTTAGATGCAGAAAGGATGTTCCCAACGTTGGGGGCATGGGGTGGAGTCCAGAACCAGGCATCACAGTTTAAGGATAAGGGATAAACTTTCCAGCACTAAGATGATGAGAAATGTCTTCATCGCCTCAACCCTCCCCATCTGTGTAATTTCCTCCAGCCACACAGCCTCAAGATCTCTGCATTTCTCATCAAGAGAGTGGAATTCAAGGCCGGAGGTAGGAAGTAGTCATGAACAGGGAGGGCCCCAGCTACCTTAGATACTACTGGACTCAAGTACTTTCAGTATGTTCAGTATTTATTTAATGTTAATTTTTCACCCCTGTTTTATTCACTGTTTCTGAGCTGAAGTGAGCAGTGGATGAGACTAAATCCTCCCAGACACTGATAAGGGGAGGCTTGTTGAGAAAGCCCTATAATGAGGAGGACAATGAATGGTTTCAGCAGGCAGTGCACTACTTTAGTGAACATTCTTCACTTGCAATCTCTCCATATCAACTAAATGAATCATCAATGAGACTCAGCAATTAATCAATAAATCCTGATCAATTTCCTGAACTTGCTGACTGGATAATAAACAAACAATCTGCCTTTGTATTATTTAGTGGGAGTGGGAATATCATTGAGCAAGTAATTGTGAACCCCAGGTTAATAGTCCAGGAACGTGGATTCCAATCCCAGTTTTGACTGACATTCGCATTCAAATCCAATAAAGTATTTTAGGGGAAAAGTGATGACCCAGAACTGAATGTCAATTGTTATAGAAGCCCATCTGGTTCATCAATGTCCAATAGGGAAGGAAATCTGCCATTTTTGCCTGCTCTGCCCTATGCGTGAATCTTAACTGCCCTCTGGGTAATTATGTACAGGCAATAAATACTGGCCTAGGCAGCAATAGTCATATCAGAAGTAATGATAACATCATTACAAGTATTAATAATCATCTAACATGGAGGGTTACTTTTCAAACTGGAGGCCTGTGACCTGCAGTGTGCCACAAGAATCAATGGTGGATTCATTGCTTTTCACCACTTACATCAATGATTTGGATGTGAAAGGAGGTATGGTTAGTAAGTTTGCAGATGACACTAAAATTGGAGGTCTAGTGGACAGCGAAGGTTACCTCAGAGTACAACGGGACCTTGATCAGATGGGCCAATGGGCCAAGGATTGACAGATGGAGTTAATTTAGATAAATGTGAGGTGCCGCATTTTGGAAAGGCAAATCAGGGCAGGACTTATATACTTAACAGTAAGGTTGCTCGACAAGGAGATCTTGCAGTGCAGGTTCATAGTTGCTTGTAAGTAGAGTCACAGGTAGACAGGGTAGTGAAGAAGGCATTTGGTCAGCTTGCCTTTATTGGTCAGTGCATTGGGTATAGGAGTTGGAGGGTCATGTTGCGGCTGTACAGGACATTGGTTAGGCCACTTTTGGAATATTGCATTCAATTCTGGTCTCCCTGCTATAGGAAAGCTATTGTGAAACTTGAAAGGGTTCAGAAAAGATTTACAAGGATGTTGCCAGGGTGGGAGGGTTTGAGCTAAAGAGAGAGGCTGGATAGGCTGGGGCTATTTTTCCTGGAGCATTGGAGGCCGAGGGGTGACCTTATAGAGGTTTATAAAATCATGAGGGTCACGGATAGGGTGAATAGCCAAGGTTTTTTTCCCAGGGGTGGGGGAATACAAAACTAGAGGGTATAGGTTTAAGGGGTGAGGGGAAAGATTTAAAAGGACTTAAAGGGCAATTTTTTTACACAGAGGGTGGTGTGTGTATGGAGTGAACTGCCAGAGGGAGTGGTGGAGGCTGGTACAATTACAACATTTAAAAGGCATCTGGATGGGTACATGAATAGGAAGGATTTAGAGGGACATGGGCCAAATGCTGGCAAATGGGAAGAGATTAATTTAGGATACCTGGTTGGCATGGACAAGTTGGACCGAAGGGTCTGTTTCCATACTGTACAGCACAATGACTCTATGGCTCTATGTTCATTATTTAGGTCCTATCACCCCTCTCATCATTCACTGACAATGGCTCCTCGATAAGTAGCATCTTGATTTCAAATTTTCATCTTTGTTTTCAAACCCTTCATAGCCTCAACCCTCCCTATCTGTGTAATTTCCTCCAGCCACACAGTCTCAAGATCTCTGCATTTCTCTCATTCCGGAGTCTTGTGCATTTCCGAATATAATTGCTCCACCATTGGTTGTGGATTCAATTGCTCTATTTCTCTGTACTGCTTCCTTCCTTCCCCCAAAACCTGTCTCCTTGTCCAAGTTTTGATAATTTGCCTGACAACCTCCTTACATGACTCAGTGCCATACCCTTGTGATATCCCTGTGAAGTGCTTTGGGACATTTCATTTCAAGGTGCTATGCAGATAGAAGTTGTTGTTGCTTTTTCTTCATGAAGAGCTTCAACAGGTACCAGGAACCATCTCAATTTTAGTCATAACAATGAACAAATATTTACAATAGCAACTTTACTTAGGTAGTGCCCATAATGCAGCAACTGGTCCAAATATGCTTCATGGCTACATCATCCAATTAAAAGTAGCACTGGACGAAAAGAGGGGGATATTGGGATAGGTGACCAAACGTATGTTTTCAGGAGCATCTTGGCAGAACATAATCGAGAAAGATAATGGAATGCTGGCCTTTCTATCTAGAGGACTGGAGTGTAAGGATGCAGATGTTATGCTGCAGTTCTACAAAACCCTCATCAGACCCCACTTGGAGCACTGTGAGCAGATCTGGGGTTCACACCTTAGGAAGGATAGATTGGCCTCACAGGGAGTACAATGTAGGTTTACAAAAGTGATACCAGGACCTCAGGGGTAATGAAGAGAGATTATACAAATTAGGCTTGTTTTCTCTAGAATTTAGAAGGGTAAGGGATGATCTAAATGAAGTATTCAAGATATTGACAGGAATAGACAGGGTAGATAACTGGTTAGGGATTCTAGGACGAAGGGGCATAGTTTGAGAATTAGGGCCAGGTCGTTCAGGAGAGATGTTAGGAAACAACTCCACACACAAAGGGGGGTAAATGTTCAAAACCACTTCCGCAAACAGCAGTTCATGATTGATTAGCAGCTAATTATAAAGCTGAGGTAGTTTTTTTTTGTTAAGCAACTCTTAAAGGATATGGGCCAAAGGCAGGTATACAGAGTTAGGGCACAGATCAGCCATGATCTCACTGAATGGTAGAACAGGCTTAAAGTACTGAATGGCCTACTCCGGCTCCTAGGGGGTGTGGAAAGAATGGAGGGGGTTAAGGAGGGATTTCTAATGATTAGGGCCTAGGCGGCTGACTGCCCCGGCTCCTAAAGGTGAATAATTTACCTCCACCGCAATAACGCAAGCACACATCCTCCTCCCCAACACCCACTCCCCACAACAACCCCCACTGCGGTTCAATCCGTTCTTGCTTCCATTGGGAAGATACCAGTTGCCCTGAGGGATTTTCAAAGTCAACTGCCCCCGGCTCAGAATTTCGGAGAATTTCTTCTCCGCTTTCCTTCTCCACCAGGGTTCATCATCTTCTCTATGGGCGCCACAGCAATTTAAATTATTTACTGCTTCTTTTCCCTTCCCTGGCTTCGTTTTGGTGTACATAATTGGCAACCTGTTGCTCAGTCTTAGCAACAATCCCCGACAGTGCTGTCTTTCTGAGGATAAAACAGATAGCATTCTTCATACGTCAGTTCACAGCCTCAAACCACCCAACTTTGTCAATGAAGATACTGTCTTCACTGGCTGTAAGAACATCACTGAAACAGATTACACTGAGAGGGTTCAGCTCAGAACCAGGCCATTCAGTTCCATGCCCATGTTGATGCTCCTGCATTGACTTCATCACTTTCGGAATACAGCGTACAATTCTGGTCTCCCTGCTACAGGAAGGATGTTGTGAAACTTGAAGGGGTTCAGAAAGGATTTACAAGGATGTTGCTAGGGTGGGAGGGTTTGAGCTGTAGGGAGAGGCTGAATGAGGCTGGGGCTATTTTCCCTGGAGCGTTGGAGGCTGAGGGGTGGCCTTACAGAGGTTTATAAAATCATGAGGGGCATGGATAGGGTGAATAGTCAAGGTCTTTTTTACCGAGAGTAGGGGAGTCCAAAACTAGAGGGGTGTAGGTTTAAGGTGAGAATGGAAAGATTTCAAAGGGACCTGATGGGCAACGTTTTAATGCGTGTATGGAATGAGCTCCAAGCGGAGGTGGTGGAGGCTGGTACAATTACAACATTTAAAAGACATCAGGATGGGTATATGAATAGGAAGAGGTGAGAGGGATATGGGCCAAATGCTGGTAAATGGGACTGGATCAGTTTAGGATGCCGTGGACGAGTTGGGGACTGAAGGGTCAGTTTCCATGCTAAATAACCATATGACAATGATTTTATCTCACCCATCAACAGGCCCTTCTATTCTCCCTCCCTCGTGTTTCCCCAGCCATTCCCTATAGTCTGAGTTCCACATTGACACCACTGTGTTTGTAAAGGATTGTCTCCTGAAACCCCGGATGAGTATCACAGTGAACTGGGTGGATTGACATTCTCCCTACCACAGTTTGTAATCTGCTGACAGGGATCATTACCTCATAAGTGGCATCTGTCTGATCACTGGATTCCATCTACTCTGCCAACTCAACGCCGCTCACATCTCTAAACCAACTAGGAAAGTACTTGCAATACAGTCACCATTGTAATGGGAGCGGCTAGTTTCCTTGCACACAGCAAGATCCCACAACCAACAATTTTAGAAAAAAACTTAATGCGGTATGAGTGTCACTTGTTGGGCCACCATTTGATGGCCATTCCTTGTGGACCCTGAGAAGATGGTGGAGAGCTCTTTGAGCACTGCGATAGTGCTAACATGGTCTGTTTAATAGATGTTGGTTAGTGGATGAATACTGACCAGCACACTGGCTAGAACTACCACCTCTTCTTTGAAACAGAACAACGGTGTCTTTCATGTTTTCCTGAGGGGTTTAGGCCCTGTTTAACAAGTCATCCAAAAATACGACACCTCAGACAATGTGGCACTCCCTCAGTACTGCAATGGGAGGTGGGTTATAATGAGTTATGTGGCCCGAGTTATATGCTTATGTTTCTGAAGTGGAGCTTCAACACAAGATGTAATACAGGAAAGTGACAGCCACTAAGGCTGAGGTAGAAACCTACTCTAATACTTCCCAAATGTACGAGAGCCCCTCTTCTTGGCTTTTTTCATTATTTTTCCCAACTTATGTAAGCCTGGGTGGAAAGACCTGTGAAACATTAATGTACTCGAAAGCTCACCTCAAAGTATAGTAAGCAGTGAGCCTGGGATTTCCATGTGACCCTTAGCAGCTGGGAAAGGACTATTAATACCATTGTCTGAAGACCACAGCTTTAGTTTCCTTGTTCCCAGCAATTTAGCTGAAAGGATGGTCAATAACAGAAGGTGAAGCTCAAAGAATGGAGCAGTCCTTGTACATCTGCACAAAGCTGGCTTAATGTGACCGTGTAACTAACTGTCCATTGTCATAAAAAATCCACCTGTCGATTCAAGGGAGGAAATCTGCCCGTCATTGCTTAGTGTAGCCCGCATGTAACTCCAGGCCCACCGCATTTTAGTTGGCTCCCTGGGCACTTAGGGACAATAATAAATGCTGGTTTTGCCAGTGATACCCACTTCCTGAAAGTGAGTTGATAAAAACTTTCATCCAATCAGTGAGCATTAAACTCACGCTCTGTCATCCAATGGGAAATTAATTGCATCAGCAATCACACAAAGCTTTTGTTATTCAGATAAACTGTTGTTTCAAATCTGTGGTAAAATATTAATCGGTGCTCCAAAGCATTGATGACAAATTTGTCATGCTTAAGTGTCATTAAATATATTTAGGCATAGAGCTGTAACGAGTTATAATGACTTTGCCTCGATTGTTTTGCTAATAGAATCCAATTGTACAACTATTCACACTGTTAACACAATTCACTGCTTAATTCAAATTCATCGCAGTTCAAATAAGTTTGTGTTGAAACTTTGTATTAATACACATGTTTTGGGAGACAACAGAGGCAACAGTTTAAGGAGAGAGCTTTGAAACAGATGGATTGCCAAAATTAGCTGCACTGTACGGTTTGTAAACAGAGCAGTGAATGTTGGTTCGAGAAGGTATTGGATGGTCTGTTTGGGGCTCAATAAAGAATAAACTATACAGTCATAGAGATAGAGTCATAGAGATCTCCTGCACAAAGAAAGGCCCTATGGCCATCACATCTGTACTGGACAAAAACCATGATGTGGAGATGCTGCTGTTAGGCTGGGGTGGATAAAGGCAGGAGTTACACGACACCAGGTTATCTTTCAGATAAACCTGTTGGGCTATAACCTGGTGTCTTCTGAGTTCTGACTGTGGAAAAAATATCCACCAATTCAAGCCAAGAGGCACATCCTCAGCCCCAGTGACCATACCCGATGTAAAACCAAGTCTCGGTTACTGATTGTTGAAGTTCATGAGTGTATACCATGATGGAATCTTACCACCATCCCATCAAACACAGCACAACCCCAGATTGACAGGAGGTTGTAAAGGCCATCGATCAGCAAACAGCCAATGAGGCTGCAGTGCAGGTGGAATTCACACTGAAATACAGCAGACGAGCACTCTTCACATGAGTATGCAACCACATCACCCTCATCAGGATGAAGGAGAATGTGGCAGTGGGTCTCTGAGACATTGTAATTGCGAGCAACTTCAAGCATAGAGGGAAGACTAACAGTGGTAACAACAGAGGGTCTCCCTGCTGTTCACAGCAGGCAAGGTCACTGTAAAAAGCCTCCTCCCAGTGCTGAGGGACTCCTACCAGAGTCACAATGTAAATCCCATCCATCAAGAGGCCCAGTAGGCATGA
This sequence comes from Ginglymostoma cirratum, assembly GCA_024137785.1. NCBI lineage: Eukaryota > Metazoa > Chordata > Chondrichthyes > Orectolobiformes > Ginglymostomatidae > Ginglymostoma > Ginglymostoma cirratum. Next base: position 63,936,993 of record JAHRHZ010000016.1, on the reverse strand, counting down.
TCTTCACACCCAGACAAGAAAACGCAGACAGCAGTAGCAACCTTTATCCAGTGCCTTCTTCAGCCTCACAAAGGCTTCTGCTTCCATCAAACAGGAAGAACAATGGAGCATCCTCTTCAGATCCAGCTCCCTGCAGAAGTTCATCACCATGACAGTAGGCAAGCTGCGATTCTCTGCAGCAGATTTACCACAGTGCCAATGTGAGAACAAACTGGGGTCAAGCAAGGCCATGACATAGCACTAACTCTCTTCTCCAATTTCCTCACCACAATACTCCAACCCTTCTCCATGGTGTTCCCTGCTGAAGGGGAGTTTCTCTACAGGATGAGCAGCAAACTGTTCAACCTGTTTAGCCTCCAGTCCAGATCTGAACCACTCCCAAACTCCATCACCGTGCTACTGTACACAGAGACAGTGCACAAACTCTGGGGCTGAGATCAAAGCCACCACTGACACATTCACAGAGGCCTATCAGAGAATGGGCCTTATTGAATGGTGAAGCAGACCCGCTGGGCTGAATGGCCTATCTCTGCACTTATGTTTTATGGTCTTAGTCTAAGCATCCAAGGCTCATTGATAAGCCTTCTCCAACTGCATAATACTGTTCCTGACTATCACGATTCACAGAGTGACACAGGAGAACATGGATCGATTTTCATACCGCGGGAGCCGAATATCTGAGGGAGAGAGTGTTTCATGACAAAGCCCTCAAACCTAGCACCAAGCTCATGGTCTACAAAAGTAGCTGTGTTCCCTGCCCTTCTGTAGGCATCAGGGACATGGAAAATGTGCAGCCAACATCTCAAGCCCTCCTGCAGAATCCTGAAAATCCACTGGTTGTCTGATACCAGTGGGACTGTTTAGTCACCTCAGGACCTACAATTTCATCTCAAGGGAAATGTAAAACACCATCTCAGTGCTGAATGACTGACCTGTTCACTTTTTGTAATAAAAGATGATTATTTTCTTTATATCTGCCGGGAAGAATTTGACTTTGACATTGCTGTCACGGTGGAATAAAGAAAAAGCATGCACTTTTATAAAATCTTCCAATCCTCAGAACATCCCAAAGGGATTTACTGCGGGTGAAATACTTTTAAATGGCTGCCGGGGCTATAATGTAGGCAACAAGGCATCAGTTTACACACAGCAAGCTCTCACACACTACAATGTGATAATGAGCAGATAATCGAGATCTTTCCTTCATGGTGTTAATCATGGGGTAAATATTATCCAGGACACCAGGTTTCCAAAGTTCCTGCATCATGTTTAACATCGGAAAGGCAGGTGGGAACTCAGCCTGGGATTTATATTCAAGCTTCTGGAATAGACTTGAGTTTCCAACCTTCTGACCCAAGAGCTGAGGTTACGTCTATAGTCTGGACCATGTAACATGGGCGTTATGTATAAACCTCAGTAATTCTACAACATCAATGTCTGTACTCTTCACCGAAATATTTCCTCTCGCCTCCATCAACTCGCACCAGCAGCAGTGTGTTCCATGCACAAGATGTGCTGCAGCCATTCACCAAGGTTCCTTTGATAGCGCCTTCCAAACTCTACCACCTACAACAAGGACGGCAACACATTCACTACATGGACTACAGCGATGCATGGACTGCAGCGATGCATGGACTGCAGCGATACAAGAAGGTGGCTCACCATCACCATCTCATGGGTAGCTAGGGATGGACAACAAACATTGCCCTAGCCGATGACGTCCACTTCTCTGAGATAAATCAAACTGCACGTTACAATAAGTGCCCTCTTGTTATACATTAGCCTGAAATGGCTTCTCTAGGGTTCTGAGAACTGACCAGAAGGAGGCAAACAGCCTGTTGTAACGTCTAAACTGATTTTGCCTGTACCTCAAATCCAATTACCTGACATTTGAGCTGGTCCCCTAATAACATTCCCCAGCAGATGCGACAGGGGCGTTTAGGGACTTTTAGTGAAGCAGATGTATATGCAAGGAATGGAGGGATATGAACTGAAGACAGACAGAAGGGATTAGTTTAATTTGGCATCACATCTAGCTCAACATTGTGGGCCGAAGAGCCCATTCCTGTGCTGTACAGTCCTACGTTCTATGAAATTTCGTTGATTTCAGCCGCAGTGCTAACCCACTTTATATAATAACAATGAAGAATTGTGGCTCATTAACTGTTTCTGTCAATGATCCATCAGCCAAAAGCTCTGCAAAGGAGATTGGGATAAAGTCTTCATACAGGCAGCCCATTCAATGGCCGCCTTACCTTCTTCCCCCTTACACTTTCTCGATAATATGCTGGAAAAGCTCAGCAGGTCCGGCAGCATCTGTGAAGAAAAAATCAGAGTTAACGTTTCGGGTCCGGTGACCCTTCCTCAGAACCCTCAGTTCTACAACTCCTCAGTTCTGAGGAAGGGTCACCAGACCCAAAATGTTAACTCTGATTTTATTTTCATAGATGCTGCCAGGCTTGCTGAGCTTTTCCAACAACTTCTGATTTTGTTCCTGATTTAGAGCATCCACAGTTCTTTCCAGTTTTTCTCTATAATATCCCTGACGACTTTCAAAAAGCATCCGAAAGAGAACGTGAGTATGATTGCACCGCGTAAAGACAGGGAGTTGCAATTCTCTTTTCAGAATTAGATGAATCACAACACATTATGACTTTGTATCAAATGACTTGGATCATTTTCAAATTATGTAGGACACCCAACTCAGTAAGTGGCCCACATCAGCCTGTGTGCCACAAACAAGCCTCCACCCAATCCTCGTCACATCGACCTATCAGTAAACCTGCCTGAGGGCATCTAGTCTTGCAGCTCAGCTCCTTGCCCATATGGAGGTGGCTTCAGGCTGAAACATCACAGTCATGTCAAGGGCTGTGGCAGAGATCTGAAATGAAGGCAGAACTATTTTGAGGCATTTAATTGCTCCTCTTTATACACCTTCAGTAAATGAAACCGTAAGATCCTGGACAAGTTTCCACTTGCTCAAAGAGTGTATTGAACTTGTGGGAAAGTTACAGAATACCTAATCCACCTTTCAATGGTATTTATGGAGAGCTAGCTGGTTTATATTCTGATGACAGCTTCTCCTCCCTCCCAGCAGAATGATTCTCTCATCCCAGCTCAGTTACTGGTATGGAAAACGCTAACCGTATTACAGACATCCAAGCACTCAACAAGGCCGTTCAGCTAATGAGCCACATCAGATACACACTAAACTGTGCACTTAATATTTACAGCACAAAGCAAGTCCATTCAGCCCATCCACTCTGTGCTGTTGTTGCTGATCCATGCAAGTCTCCTCTCATTGCTATTTCATTGCGTCCTATCAACATTCTATCTTTCTCTTCCTTTCTCCCTTGTGTATCCATTGACCTTTCTCTTACTTTCTTTTATTATTCAGAGATGAGATGTGGGTGTCACTTGTTGGGCCAATGTTTATTTCCCATCTCTAGTTGCCCCTTGAGAAGGTGGTAGTGAGCTGCCTTCTTGAACCACTGCAGTCCATGTGCTGCGTGTAGACCCACAATGCCCTTCGGGAAGGAATTCCAGGATTTTGACCCAGTGACAGTGAAGGAACGGCGATATATTTCTAACTCAGGACGGTGAGTGGCTTGGAGGGGAATTTGAAGATGGTGGCGTTCTCATATGTCTGCTGCCCTTGTCCTTCCAGCCAGAGTCAGAAGACACAGGGCACCAGATTTATTAGAAATCACAAGCTTTTGGAGCAGCCAGGAGCAAATGATGAAATCAATCCCTGTATCTCTTTAATGCTGTGCTTGGCCTAACTTTAAAATAAGGGCAAGCTCTCACTGCCATGCAATGTTTTGCAAGAGAAAGTGCCTTTCAACCTTTGCCCTCAAAATGCACCTCAATCTTACATTTTAATTTGAAATTGCAGAACCAAAGCAGACTGGAAGCAGATGGTGAGGTGAGCAGTCTCTTGAGAGTAGGAAACAGGATCCAATATCAGAAATGGACCAGTCCCATGAATATTCAACACTTACGTACAAAACAGCTGCCTAATTTCAAGCTATCCATGTATCAGCACATTGAAGGAATCCATTAGTTTACAAATACATATTAATCTCATTTGACGGCAATATTAGAAGCATCCTGATCAGCAGGGTAACCAGGCCAACAGCAGCTGAATCCAACTACCTGGAGACATGCTAACATCTTTCCAGGACATGGTGCCAGCATCGATATTACCATATGCTTTCTCACACACTCTGTAGTGAGAAACCTGGCACCTCACTCTTGGGCCTTAGGTACAACTACAGTTAATGTTTAGAGTCTCGTGGGGTTGGCACATACTGATTAATTAATCACTACTCACCGCAAAATAGCTTTTGCATTGGAACCTAGAAATACAGGAACAGGAGCAGGCCATTCAGCCCCTCGAGCTTTCCTGCCATTCAATAAGATCATGGCTGATCTGTAGCCTAATGATCATAACTCTGTTATTTTTACAATAGTCATGGATAAGGATAGGTACATACAGCAGGCTAAGGATTATAATTGGGGGAAGGGTAATTACAATTCTGCTAGGCAAGAACTGGGTAACATAAAATGGGAACAGATGTCGTCAGGGAAAAGCACTATTGAAACATGGAGATTGTTTAAGGAATGCATACTGTGTGTGCTCGATATGTTTGTCTCTAGCAGGCAGAGAAGATGCAGTCGAGTGAGGGAGCCTTGGTTCTCAAGTGAGGTCGAACAACTGGTTAAGAGGAAGAAGGGTGTTTATGTAAGATCTAGGAAACAAGGAACGGGAAAGGCTCGAGAGGGCTATAAGTTATCCAGGAAGGAGCTGAAGAAAGGGCTTAGGAGAGCTATAAGGGGCATGAGAAAACCTTGGCAGATAGGATCAAGGAAAACTCCAAGGCTTTTTACACGTATGTGCAGAACAAGAGAATGACCAGAGAAAGGGTAGGGCCGATCAAGGATTGTAAAGGGAGTTTGTGCACAGAGCCTAAAGAGACAGGCGAGGTCCTTAATGAATACTTTTCTTCGGTATTCACAACTGAGAGGGACCTAGTTGTAGAGGAGGACATTGTGAAACAGGCTGGTAGGCTAAAGGAGGTCGACGTTAGTAAGGAAGATGTACTCGGAATTTTGAGGAACTTGAAGATAGATAAGTCCCTCAGGCCTGATGGGATTTATCCAAGGATTCTATGGGAAGCGAGGGAAAAGATCGCAGGGCCTTTGGCGATGATCTTTTCATCCTCACTGTCCATTGGTACAGTGCCAGAAGATTGGAGAGAGGC
>JAHRHZ010000016.1:63919229-63926729 GCA_024137785.1 Ginglymostoma cirratum | reverse complement strand
AAGGAGCAACAAGGGACAATGCAGTGCTGGATCTAATTCTGGGGAATGAAGCCAGACAGGGGTTCAAGGTGACAGTGGGGGAGCATTTTAGTGATAGTGACCTCTACATTGTACCTTTTAAGTTTTTATGGTAAAGGAAAAAGATAGTCTACAGCAAAGGGTTTTGGATGGGGGGAAGGCAGATGTTATCCAAATAAGGCAGGATCTGGCCAAAGTAGAGCTGTGGGAAAATCTACAGCAGAGTGGTTGGGGGATGCTCAAAAGGAGAAAGAGGGGAGCACAAACCCAACATGTTCCCATTCGTGTGAAGTGTCGGAGCAACAAGCCAAGAGAACCCTGGGTGTCTAGGAAAATCCAGGACTGGATAAGAAGGAAAAAAGAGGCTTTTAACAGGGAGTCAATGGAGGCCAAATTGGAGTATGGAAAGTGCAGGTGGATCTTAAGAAAGCAATCAGGAGGAGCAAAGAGGGGGCATGATAAAATTCTAATGCGTAAAATTAGGGACAATCCCAAGATATTCTACAAGAATATTAAGAGGAAGAGGATAACCTGGGAAAGAGTAGGACCCATTAGGGACCAAGGGGGAAATCTGTACATGGAGCTGGAGGGCATTGGAAGGGGTTTAAACAATGACTTTATGCCTGTCATCACTTTGGAGAAGGAGGATATAGTTACAGAATATGGGAAGAGGGGCTGTGAGGTTCTTGACCAGTTTGACATGGGCAGTGAGGACATAGTGGAGGTTTTGACAGGTTTAAAAGTGGATAAAGCAGAGGAGGGAAGAATTTACAGGAGCACTGACTTAGTTTTTAAATTCCACTCTGGTCACAAAGGAGGTGACAAACGGCTGGAGAACTGCTAATGTAGTTTCAATTTTCAAGAATGGTCGTAGAGATAAACCAGGGAATTACAGGCCAGTTAATGTTAATGTTAATGGAAGGGAAATAATTGGAGAAAATTCCGAAGGAGATAATTTAGTCTCAACTTGAAGAGGTAAGGTTTGCCCAGGGATAGTCAGCATGGTTTTTTAGAGGAAGATGATGCCTAACAAATGTGATTGAATTTTTTGAGGAGCTGATCAGATGTATAGATAAGAGTAGGGTAGTTAATGTAGCTTATATCAGTTTCAACAAAACTTTTGACAACGTCCCACATAAAGTAAGTAAAAGCTCATGGTAAGCACAGTAAGTTGGATCCAAATTTGCTTAGTGACAGGATACAGAAAGTGTTGGCTGAATGCTGTATGACTGGAGGCCAGTGTCCAGAGCATACCACAGCGATCGGTGCAGGGTCCCTTTCTGTTTGTGATATATATGAACAATATAGATGAGAATGTTGGGGAATGATATATAAATTTGTGGTGACACAAAGATTAGCCGGGTGGTTGGCAATGAGGTGTTAGATCATACTTTACAGGAAGATATAGACTGGTTAGACAGTTGGACAAATTAGCGGCACATGGAATTTATTCCTGAAAAGTGTGAGGTGATGTGCTTGGCAGAAAAAACAAGACAAGGGAGTGCTCAATGAATGGCGAGGCTCTAGGAAGCTCAGGGCGACAGACGGATCTTGGGATGTTTGTCCTCAGATCCCTGAAATTGTCAGGACAGGTTAATGAGACAGTTAAAAGGTACACAGGACACTTACCTTTAGAGTCATAACATAGACTATAAGAAAAGGGACTTTGTAGTGAATCTGTGGAACTCATTACCACAGATGGCTGTGGAGACCAAATCACTGAGTGTATTTAAGACAGAGATATAAAGGTTCTTGAATTTTTATGAGAGAAGGCAGGAAAATGGGGTTGAGAAACAAATCAGCTATGTTTGAATGACAGAGCAGATGGATCAAACGGTCTAAATCTGTTCCCATTTCTTACGGTCTTATGGTTGGAGATACACAAAAACTTGATTAGGTCACTGTTGGAGTACTGTGAACAGCTCTGGTCACCACATTATAAAAAGGATGTGATTGCACTGGAGACGGTACAGGGGAGATTCACCAGGGTATCACCTGGGTTGGAGCATTTCAGTAATGAAGAGAGGCTGGATAAGCTCGGGTTGTTTTCGCTGGAGCAGAGAAGGTTGAGAGGGGGACCTGACAGGGCAGTATTAGATGAAGGGTATGGACAGGGTGAATAGAAAGCAGTTGTTCCCCTTAGTTAAAGGGTCAGTGAGAAGGGTGATCATTTGAAGGTGAAGGGCAAAAGATTTAGAGGGAATTTGAGGCAAAGATTTTTTTATCTAGAACATAGTGAGTGTCTGGTATGCACTACCTGTGAGGAGAGTTGAGACAGAAACCTCACAACTTTTAAAATGCACTTGGATAAGCGTTTGAAATGTCCTGGAAAGTATTGGAAGGTGGGATTAGTGACTATAGGTCAGCTTAGACTCTGTGGGTCAAAGGACCTCCTATATCCTGTATGACTCCATTAACTATGTTCTTTCCCTGTAATGCATTACATTTTCCTTCTCAGGTATGTATCCAATTCCCTTTTGGAAATGATTAATGAATCTATTTCTATCATCATTCCAGATCAGAACTTGCTGTGAAACAAAATTCACATCATCTCTCCTCTGTTTCTTTAGCCAACTATTGTCAGGCTGTATCCTCTGGTTACAGAACCTCCTGAAACAGTTTCCCCTTGTTTACTCCATAAAAACAACTTCATATTTCAGAGTATAAGTTAACTTAGCAACCAAGGCTGGGTATTCTGATTGATGGCACAGTTACAGTCTAATAATGCATTACAAACTGTGGAGAATGATTACATGAGAGATTGTTGATCCTGTAATAATTACTGGGAATGAGATGAGAACATTGGAATGTTATGTTTCAATCAGATCACAGGATGCAATACACAACAGGTTGGAAGATTGAAATATGCATGATTTAAATTTTTTATGTAATTTTACACAAACTTGTTATGTTTCTTTTAAAGAAGTGGTAAATCTTTGTTCCTCACTGAGGGTTAAGATCCAGAATGGGCAAAGCCAGGCTCGAGGGTTATTGAGTTTAAATGAGCAATCATAATTTAGGCAATATTTTTAAAGTCATTCATTCTGTGTACATGGTTGAGTTTTCATTTTGGATTTCTACGTTCCATGTTGGCCTTGTGAACTTGTTACTAAGTAATTCCAACTTCCCACTCTCCCCAGCCCCACATGCATAGGGTCAGTTATTGTTTCTGACATCAGCCTTCATTGCTTTGTAATTACAGCATGGCCCTTCTACAGTGGAACTGCCCACTACAAATGTAATTACCGAAATTTATTGTTGTGAAACATGAAACAGTTCAGAAAGATTTACAAAGACAGTGCCAGGTTTGGAGGGTCTGAGTGGTAGGTAGAAGCTGAATAGGCTGGAGTTATTTTTCCCTGGAGCGTCAGAGACTGAGGGGTGACCTTTTGGAGTTTATGAAATCATGAGGGGCATGGATAGGGTAAATAGACAACGTCTTTCACCCAGGGTAGGGGAGACCGAAACTAGAGGGCATAGGTTCAAGGTGAAAGGGGAATGATTTAAAAGGGATCCGAGGGGCAACATTTTCATGCAGAGGATGGTGCATGCATGGAATGAGCTCCTGGCAGAAGTGTGGAGGCTGGTACAATTACAACATTTAGAAGGCATCTGGATGGGTATATGAATAGGAAGGTTTAGAGGGATATGGGCCAAATGCTGGTAAATGGGATTAGATTTATTTAGGATATCTGGTTGGCATGGTTGAGTTGGACCAAAGGGTCTGTTTCTCTGCTATCCATCTCTATGACTCTATAAATGAAGAGGAAGTATGGTAAGAGCTTCTGTTTTAACATTCGAGGTGCGGGGCTTTTGAAAACATAAATGAATGTCCACAATGATGAAACATATGGGGTGATCACAATAAATAGTTGCTCTGGAGTTCTTGCTGAACAAGTCAAAGACGTGTTATTTTATACTCATCAGGACAAATGCCAGGTATGAAAAGACCACAACAATTTTCATTCCAGGAGAAAAGGGTACACATTTGTTGGTAAGGATGCTGTTGTGAGTTCAAAAAGATGTTCTGCCTGCCACACAATTGAACAATGGCATGTATGAATTTCAGTGTCAATGTCAGGCCACACATGAAGGCCATATGTCCCAATGACTAATTGAATCATTCTGCCTATTCAACCAACCATTGGCATACTCCTTTGGGTGGTATAATAGGCAGAATACAGACTATACAAAACTAGCCTATATTTTCAAAATCCCAAATAAAACATCTACCTTTCTGCTGTGACTTCGCAATTAGGTAGTGTTCGCTGAATAATCCTGAGTGTGTTATTAATCACGCTAACAATCAAATTAAGATAGGCAGACAAGTTTGTACTCGCTGGTGGTGACCTATACGCGTACGCGAAGGCCTGTTCTCTGCAAACCAAGTTAAAAGATAGCAAGAACTGCAGATGCTGGAAGTTAGAGTTGACACAGTGTGAAGCTGGAGGAACGCAGCATCTCAGGCAGCATCAGAGAAGCAGGAAAGTTGACATTTCATCAAGGGTCATGACCCAAAACATTGACTTTCCTTCTCCTCTGATGCTGCCTGACCTGCTGTGTTACTCCAGGAATATGTTGAAGTCTTGCATGATCTTTGAATTGAGCAGGAGCTTTGGGGACCTACAGTTTGTCATTGACATGGAGAAAGCAACACCTCAGCCAATCAGCACCCTTTTCTCCTGTAGTAATCAAAGATTTCCTGATCAAGGTAGGAACAAATTACTGTGGTTGTTGGAATCTGTTCTGTAAACAACAAATGCCGGACATCACAGCAGGTCAAGCAGCATCTGTGGAGAGAGAGCAAGGTAACATGTCGAGTCTAGATAACTCTTCATCAGAGCTGATGTGAAGCGTGGGACCATCTAAAACCAAAACAACATAGTTTAGAGTCTATAGATCTGAAATAAAAACATAAAAGGTTGGAAATACTTAGCAGGTCACGCAGCCTCCATCAAGAATGAAACAGAGCTAACATTTCAGGTCAATGAATATCTAAAACTAAACTGACTAGTTATGCAGTCTCTTGGATGTTTAACAGAAGTGAATTACACGTGAGATTCTTTCTGAAGTTCTGTAAGGAGGCTGTGTGATAAATCCTAGTTGATTTTTAATGCGGTCACCTCTTATAAACTGCAGAACTAGAAACTGCCCCAAACCCCTTTTACCTAAGATCTATTTCGGACTGTTATGATTTGGAATACAAGAATTGCAAGGATAATATTAGCAGAAATATGGTAGGGGAGGGAACAAGCCAGCTGCTTTGATTTGGCTATGTAGCAAAGTTTGGAATGGAGCCAAGATGGGACGGTAAGTATAACTGCTCCCTCTCTAATACCATGAATTATCTTATCTCTTGGACGTCACTCAGACTGCAAGTCAGCACGTGGATTAGTCCATGCGGAGTCAGCTACATCTTCAGAAAACAGCAACCCTCGCTGGCCCCCTCTGTAAATTCCTTATCGAAGGGCATAAAGGGTCCTGATTCTGATAACATACAAGAACCTGCCAAATTAACTCGACTGTATCTATAAAATGAATCATCAGTCAGTGCATGAAGAATTAACCTCCTATCAACACCTAAATTCCATTGCCGTGTGCTTTACATAATTTGTGGCTTGGCATATTGGTAATCATCGAGCTTCGAAATCAAGGCTCTGACTTTAACCTCCTGACCTAGTGACATGGCCAAGGCTATTGCCCTGTGATGGGATGCTGCATTTTTTTTTATTCATTCACAGGATGAGGGTGTCACTGACCAGGCAGCATTTATTTCCCATCCCTAATTGCCCAGAGGGCAGTTATGAGTCAACCTCATTGCCGTGGGTCTGAGGTCACATGTAGGCCAGACCAGGTAAGGATGGCAGTTTCCTTCCCTAAAGGACATTAATGAGCCAGATGAGTTTTTCCAATAATTGACAATAGTTTCACAATCTTCATTAGACTCTTAATTCCAGATTTTTTTTCTTGAATCCAAATCTCACCACGAACCTGGGTTCACATGAAATTACCTAGGTCACTGGATGAACAGCTCAGTGATAAGGCATTGCCTCCCTTGTTCAAAAGCCTGATCTCTGATGTGACAATAACCAGAAGCCATATCTGCTTACCGGGTGGATAGAATAAAGGTTTCGCAAGGTAAGGGCAGAAAGTAGCATTGAGACGGAGAATCCACCAGGATCCCGTTGAATGGCAGAACATGCTCAAAGGGCCAAGTCACCTTATTGGAGCTCTTAGTTTCTATGAGGTGTGACTGGAAACAGACCATCTGGACACTTACCACCTTGCTCGGTCCAAATTGTCTGAAGTAATTCCTACAGTGTCCACCCTTCACTGGCCTTCCAGCCTGTGGGATGCTCTGAGGTTGTGGAAAGCGCTATGTAATGTGGTGAGGAAAATGCAAGCTCCTTATTGCTAGGTAGAATAAGCAACCACGGTTGTTGGTAAAATTCTAGAATCTATCGTTAAGGATGAGATTTCTAAATTCTTGGAAGTGCAGGGTCGGATTAGAACAAGTCAGCATGGATTTAGTAAGGGGAGGTCGTGCCTGACAAACCTGTTAGAATTCTTTGAAGAGGTAACAAGTAGGTTAGACCAGGGAAACCCAGTGGATGTTATCTATTTGGACTTCCAAAAGGCCTTTGATAAGGTGCCTCACGGGAGGCTGCTGAGTAAGGTGAGGGCCCATGGTGTTCGAGGTGAGTTACTGGCATGGACTGAGGATTGGCTGTCTGACAGAAGGCAGAGAGTTGGGATAAAAGGCTCTTTTTCGGAATGGCAACCGGTGACAAGTGGTGACCCGCAGGGTTCAGTGTTGGGGCCGCAGCTGTTCACTTTATATATTAATAATCTGGATGAAGGGACTGGGGGCATTCTGGCGAAGTTTGCCGATGATACGAAGTTGGGTGGACAGGCAGGTAGAACGGAGGAGGTGGGGAGGCTGCAGAATGATTTAGACAGTTTAGGAGAGTGGTCCAGGAAATGGCTGATGAAATTCAACGTGAGCAAATGCGAGGTCTTGCACCTTGGAAAAAAGAATACAGGCATGGACTATTTTCTGAACGGTGAGAAAATTCATAAAGCCGAAGTACAAAGGGATCTGGGAGTGCTAGTACAGGATTCTCTAAAGGTTAACTTGCAGGTTGAGTCCGTGATTAAGAAAGCGAATAGAATGTTGTCATTTATCTCAAGAGGGTTGGAATATAAAAGCAGCGATGTGCTTCTGAGACTTTATAAAGCTCTAGTTAGGCCCCATTTAGAATACTGTGTCCAATTTTGGGCCCCACACCTCAGGAAGGACATACTGACACTGGACCGTGTCCAGTGGAGATTCACACGGATGATCCCTGGAATGGTAGGCCTAACATATGATGAACGGCTGAGGATCCTGGGATTGTATTCATTAGCGTTTAGAAGGTTGAGGGGAGATCTAATAGAAACTTACAAGATAATGCATGGCTTAGAAAGGGTGGACGCTGGGAA
>JAHRHZ010000016.1:63716343-63743355 GCA_024137785.1 Ginglymostoma cirratum | reverse complement strand
CCTACCCCCCCACCTACACTCACCTTTACTGGCTCCATCCCCGCCCATTTGACTTGTCTGCCTCCTCTCCACCTATCCTCTCCACTATCCATCCTCTATCCACCTCTCCCTCTCTCCCTATTTATTTCAGAACCCTCTTCCCCTCCCCCATTTCTGATGAAGGGTTTAGGCCCGAAACGTCAAGCCTTCCTGCTCCTCTGATGCTGCTTGGCCTACTGTGTTCATCCAGCCCCACGCCTTGTTATCTTAGAAGATCAGCTCACTCAATTGTTTTACAAAGAGTTTGTGTTCATTATTTACTGTGAGGACAAAGCATATTCACTAGCCTAAGATTCAGTGTTGGAGTACTGTCATGTCCGAATTAACTATGGCTCAGTAAGTCCTTCTTGCTTGTCTCTCAGCCCAAAGGTTGTGGGTTCGAGTCCTGCAGATCATAAACGAGGTAAAATGCTTGACATCACCTATTACACAAATTTTACCAGAAAGTCAGACCGGCCCATAAAGAATGATATGGCTCATTGTGGCAATTGTTGAGTATTAGTCCAATGCAGTGGCTAATCTGTTTCCAAATGTGTTCAAAAATCCTTGCACACCTATAGTTCTGAAGACCTGCAAACTGTAATCTTCAGACAGGGATTGTCAATGCTTTATCAATGGCTACTCGGGGCAGATGTTTCCCAAAAAAGGATGGAATCCTGACAGAAATCAGAAATGTGAATCAGCCACAGGCTGGAGAATGGGCATCGGTGAGTCCCCTTAAATTTATTTATTTCAGAACCCTCTTCCCCTCCCCCATTTCTGATGAAGGGTCTAGGCCCAAAACGTCAAGTTTTCCTGCTCCTATGATGCTGCTTGGCCTGCTGTGTTCATCCAGCCCCATGCTTGTTATCTCCTCCCTCTTTACGCTGGGATTCGCTTCCATTGTTGGTAAAATTCCCCCAAAGCAGGACATATTTGGGAGCGCAGTTTACCATGGCTCCCCTTGACACTGCCATCTCCACATTGGTAGTTACACAGTGCTTGTTGATAGAACATGGGACTCGTGGTTGGACTTGTTCCAAAATAACCACTTATCATCCAACACCAGAAAGTGCCTCAGAGACAACCAAGTTAAATGTCTCAGACACACATTAGAAGCAGAATTAGCTGTCCCCAGAGATGATATTGCTCGCAGTGGGAGATGAGAGGTGACACTTAATTTATTGAGGAAATGGTGGGTGGGAAACTGTTCCAACATCCCCACCTCCAACGCAACGAAGTCCATGGAGGAAAGCCCCCTGGATTCCTTTTCCCTCTGATCACTAACTGAGGGCCTCTTAAATGGCCAATGAAGAACATGGGAACACAGAACATAAGAAATAGAAACGAAAACAAAAAGTAGCTGGAAAAACTCAACAGGTCTGGCAACATCTGTGAAGAGAAATCAGAGTTAACATTTTGGGTCAGGCGACCCTTCCTTCAGAAATAGAGGCAGTATCACGGGTGAAGACAAAACATTCAATTTGTGTAAAAGGGCACTTCTTGATTTAGAAAATAAAATAAAACATAGAAATAAAGAAAGGAGTTGGCCATTCAGGCCTGCCATTCTATAAAATCACGGCTGCCCCAAAACTCAAATCATCTCTCATATCTCTTTATCACGGCTCTCCAACACTCAATATTTGAAAACTCTATTGATCTCAGCTTTAAATAGTTGCAGTAATCTATCCTCCACAACTCTCTGGGGTAGAAAATTCTAGACATTCATTACCCGTTGGCAGAAGAACCTCCTTTTCATCTTAATTATAAATGAATATCCCTTATTTTGAGATTCCCTCAACAGCGGAAACATCTTCCCAACATCCATCCTGTCAAGCCCCCTCAGAATCTTCAATTTTTTCATAAAATCACCCTCATTCTTCTAAACTCGAATAAACAAAGGCCCAACTGTTCAACTGTCCTTAATAAGTCAGCTCCTTCATCCCAAGGTTCAGCCAAGTGAATCTCTTCTGAACAGCCTCCAATGCCAGTACATCTCATAAAAATGGGGTTCAAAACTGTACGTCACACTCCAGACACGGCCTCGTCAAAACAGTGTGCAGTTGTGATAAGACTTGTCTATTTTTAACTCCAACCCCATGGCAATAAAGCCCAAAATCTATTTGCCCTCTAAGTTAATTGCTGCACCTGCAGGTTGAGCTTTTGATGGTTTTTATGTACTGGAACACCCAGATGCCTCTGCACTGCACTTTCAGAGTCTGCCTCCATCTAAATAACATCTACATTTTGATTCCGCCTACAACAACACATGGCCTCACATTTTCCTACATGAAACTGCATTTGCCAAGATGTCACCCACTCACTCCAGCCACCTATATCCTTCTGGTATTAGTTATGTCTTCATCACAACATGCCCACTCATTTAGTCTTACGTCATCGTCAAACATTACCCTCTGCTCCCTTCTCTAAGTCACTAACATAGATAAGAGCATGATAAATGGAAACAGGAATAGGCCATTCAGCCCCTCAAACCTGCTCCACTACTCAATAGGATCATGGTTGTTACAATGCTCTTCACATCCACTTACCTGCCCTTTCCCCTATAATCCTTGATTCCCCGACTGATCAAGATTTGATCTCAGCTTTAAGTATACACAAGGCCTCTGTCCCCACAGCTCTCTGTGGCAAGGAGTTCCAAAGACTCACAACCCTCTGAAAGAAGAAATTCCTCCTCATCTCAGTCATAAATTGGTGCCCCTTTGTTCTGAGATTATGGCCTCTGAGGGGGAAACATCCTCTCAGCATTTACGTTGTCAAGCCCCTGAAGAATCCTATATATTTCAATAAGATCAGCTCTCACTACTCTTCTAACCTCTCCAGAGGAGTCCCAGCCTCTTTCGGCTCGCTCATAAGACGATCCCTTTATACTGAGGGTCATCCTAGTGAACCCTCTCTGAACTCCCTCCAATGAAATGGTATCTTTCCTTAATTAAGGTAACTAAAACTATTCACATTACTCTAGCTGTTAGCCTACAAGTACCTTGTACAGTTGCAGTCAGATTTGCCTACTTTTATACTCCAACCCCCTTGAAATAAGGGCCGACACTCCAACATCGATAGTAAGTAGTTGTTGTATTCCACTGGTTGACTTTCCACCTTGAAAAAGACCTAATGACCCCAGCTTGCTGTCCTCTGTTTGTTAACCTATCTTCAATCCACCCATTACATCCTAATGCGTGAGCTTCCATCTTGTGCAAAAACCTTTTGTGGGGCACCTTATCAAATTCTTTTTGAAAATCCAAATACACAAGATCTACCAGTTCCCCTTCATCAACTCAGCTTGGCATATTCTCATAGAACTTCAGCAAATTCCTCTCTTTCACAAAATTGTATTGACTCTGTTTGATTGTGTTAAACCTTTCTGAATGTCCTGCTATTTCTTCCTTAATAATGGAGTCTAGCATTCTCCTAGATGTTAGACTAACTGGCCTATAGTCTCCTGCTTTCTGTCTTCCTCCCTAGGGGCATCACATTATTGGTTCTGAAATGCACTGGAATCTTCCCAGAATCCGATGAGTTCTGGAATAGATTGTACAATATCTCCACAATCTCTGCAGCCATTTCCTTTCAAACCACCAGGCCCTGACGGCTTGTCAGTATTTAGCCCCATTAGTTTGTCAAATACTTTTTCCCTTGCGACAGAGACTATTACCTTTCCTCACATTAGCACCTTGCTTCTCTGTTATCTTTGGGATGCTTCTGGTGACTTCTACTATGTGACCAATGCAAAATACTGCTTTTAATCATCTGTCATTTCCCTGTCCCCTATTCGTTCCTTAGTTGCATGGTCAAAGAATGCCATGCTTACTTTAGCTACTCTCTTTCTTTTTATCTGCCTTAAAAAGCTATTGCAGTTAGTTTTTATATTTCTTACCATTTTAATTTCACAATTTGTGATCTCACAAGGGGCCTGCACAATTGCAGCAAGATACTCCTGCTGGAAATAGTAAGAACTGCAGATGCTGGAGTCAGAGATAACACAGTGTGGAGTCTGGAGGTGCACAGCAGGCTGGGCAGCATCAGAGGAGCAGGAAAGTTAACATTTTGGGTCGGGATGTATTCTTGCTTTTGTGTTCAAATCCTCTCATGGGAGTGGTATGATGGCTCAGTGATTAGCACTGCTACCTCAAAGTGCTAGAGACCCAGGCTCAACTCCAACCTTGGGTGGCTCTCCATGTAGAGTTTGCACTTTGTCTCTGAGACTGTGTGGGTTCCCTTTAGGTGCTCCAGTTTCCTCCCACGGTCTGCAGATGGCCATGTTAAATTGGCCATAGTATGCAGGCTAGGTGGGTTAGGCATGGGAAATGCAGGTATGGGGGTTGATCTGGATTGGAATGCTTCTTGGAGGATCAGCATGGACTGAATGGTCTGCTTCCACACTGGAAGGATTCCTTGATTAATTATTTTTCTCCCCATTAATAGCTTTTTGGTCATCTAATGCTCATTCCGAAAATATTCCGAAACCTGTGGCATGCGACTCGTTTTCACCCATTTGCTTGCCTCAGTTTTGGATTGTGTTATGATTCCAGCAGATGTTATTACTGAACAAATTATATCCCAAACAAGTACCAGGCTCGATTTCTCATATCTTGCTTTGTATTAGTTTGTTCAAAGCTGCAGATTTTGCTTTAACAATAAAACAGAAGTTTATTAAGAAATAATGATAAAATAAATTAGACTGTACATTTCTAAAACAAACGCAGAGATTTTTAAAAGTATAATCCCATCAAGCCCCACACAATCCTTTATAAATTGAAAAGTAGCAGAACAGCTTTGGTATAGTATCCAAAACGCACACTGGTACAACGCCCGAACGGTACTCATACCAGGCACACTCTGCAGCCGTACAATAAACACAAGTAGTTTTAAGCCACGAGTGTGTCCAATGTTGAGAATTAATCTGCAGAGAGCTACTTCCTGGTGTTATCAGGATCTCAGCTCCAATGCACTCAGCTTTAAGTAGCCTTTACAAGTTTTTGGCAAACGCTTCTGGAAGGAGATGACCACTAACCCCTCAAAGCAGTGTCAATAATAAAGAAACAAGCAGTTTTAGAGGGTCAGTGCTGAGGGAGCACCGCACTGTCAGAGGGTCAGTGCTGAGGGAGCGTTACACTGTCAGAGGGTCAGTGCTGAGGGAGCGTTACACTGTCAGAGGGTCAGTGCTGAGGGAGCGTTACACTGTCGGAGGGTCAGTGCTGAGGGAGTGCCGCACTGTTGGAGGGTCAGTGCTGAGGGAGCGCCACACAGTCAGAGGGTCAGTACTGAGGGAACGCCGCACTGTCAGAGGGTCAGTACTGAGGGAGCGCCACACTGTCAGAGGGTCAGTACTGAGGGAGCGCCACACTGTCAGAGGGTCAGTACTGAGGGAACGCCGCACTGTCAGAGGGTCAGTACTGAGGGAGCGCCACACTGTCAGAGGGTCAGTACTGAGGGAGTGCAGCACTGTTGGAGGGTCAGTGCAGAGGGAGAGCCGCACTGTTGGAGGGTCAGTGCTGAGGGAGCGCCACACTGTCAGGGGGTCAGTACTGAGGTAGCGCTGCACTGTCGGGGGATGAGTGTTGTGTGAGGGGTTGGGGTGTTAATATCTGACCCCTTGGTGTCTCTGGGGTCCCGGGCCCTGGGTTAAGGGGGAGACTGGGGCCTCACTCCCGGTACAGGAGGGTGTCGGAAGACGGGTCCCAGGTATAGCTCATTCTGCGGATCGCGCCACACACGCAGCGCCCAGGCCCAGAGTACGGGCCAAGCCCCACACGGGTGATGCCTTGCCCCGGGCAGCCTGGAGACCAAGAGCACCGGTACCAGCGGCGATAGGTGAGGTGCCAGGCGAGCTGGGCAATGGCAGCAGCCACCAGTTTCTGTGAGTATCGGTGGAAGAAGGTAACGGAGAGCAGCAGTAAGCCATTCCAGAGCAGCAGGAAGGTGGCAGCCAGCAGGAAGAGTAGGCGGAGAGGTCCACAGGCCGCATGCCCGCTGCTGAGATATCTCTGGAAGGCTGACAGTTCCTCGGCCAGCACCAGTGAGGCAAAGCAGAGCACAAAGGTGTCCCCAGATAACTCATAGCCCCGCCACAGGCGGCCCGGCTCCAGAAGGCACGCAGTCCGGCGGCCTGCAATGCCCCAGCTCCCGGCTCTGGCCCAGGCCCAGGCTCCGGCCTCACCTCCTGCCTCCTCCTCCACCAGCAGCAGCAGGCCCCGCGCTGCAGGCTCGAAGCACGATCCGGTCACCTCCTCGATCCAGGAGAAGGCACGGGCACACAGCAGACGGAGGCCTGCCCCCACCATCAGGCGGCTGAGGGGCCTAAGGGCCGGGAGCGGGTTGCCCGATGGCCCCGAGCTCAGCAGTAACATGTAGCCCCCTGCCAACAGCACCGTCCATGACCAGCAGCACTCCACGAGCCGCCTGGTGGGTGGGGGTGCAGAGAGATGGGGGGAAGGGGGGACGGAGAGAAGGAGAGGGAGAGGTAAAGAAAGACAGTTGGGTGTGTTGAAATGAGGGAGAAGGAGAACGGGGGAGAGAGGGAGTGGAGATGGGGAATGAGGGAAAGAGAGAAAGAGGAAGAAGGAGTGAGAGATAACGAATGAGAGGGGGGGAATGAGAGCGAGATGGAGGAGGGAGATAGAAAGAGAGGGTGGAATGAAGGAGAGAGAGAAAGAGGGATAAGGAGGGAGAGATAATGAATGGGGAGGTGAATGAGCGAGAGATGTGGAGAGAGATAGAGAAAGAGAGGCATGTGGAATGAGGGAGAGAGAGAAAGAGGGATAAGGAGGGAGAGATAATGAACGAGATGGAGGGGAATGAGAGAGAGATGTAGAGAAAGAGAGAGGATGGAATGAAGGACAGAGAGAAAGAGGGATAAGGGGGGAGAGATAATGAATGGGAGGGTGAATGAGAGAGAAATGTGGAGAGATATAGAGAAAGTGAGAGCGTGGAATGAGGGAGACAGAAAGAGGGATAAGGAGGGAGAGATAATGAATGAGGGGGGAATGAGAGAGAGATGGATGAGGGAGATACAGAAAGAGAGAGGGTGGAATGAGGGAGAGAGAAAATAGGGTGGAGTGAGGGAGAGATAGAGAGAAAGAGGGGAGGAACGGAGGTGAGGAAGTTTGACAGGGGAATTAGTGTAAGACAAGTGAAATGAGAGGCGATAGATAGACGAGGGAAGGGAGAGATAAAGGGAGAGATAGACAGGGAGACAGTGAGAGTGCGAGATTCAGGGGGAGTGGAGAAACCGAGAGCATGCCGAAGAAGGGGGGAATAGATCGAGTGGGGTGACGGAGGAACGAGAGGAGAGGATAGGGATAGATGAAGGCAGAGCAGAGAAGGAGAGATTGAGAGGGTGTGGCGAGTGGTGGATGGATAGAGGGAGAAGAGAATAGATGGAGGGAGAGGAGATGGATGAAGAGATAGAGGAAAGAGACAGAGAGAAACAGAGATGGAGAGAGAGATGGAAGAGGTGGGGAGAGTGGTAGGTAGGGAGAGGAGTTGGGGAAGAGATAGTGGGAGGAAAGAGATAGAGAGGAGGGGGTCAAAAGAGGAAATAGGAGAAGGGGTGATGAAGGTAACAGTGATAGAGGGAGATGAAAGGACATCGGAGAAGGGGAGAAAGAGACACGGAGAGGTGAGAGATTGATGGAGAGAGAATGCGGAATGGGAGGGAAAGTGGAATGGAAAGGGAGAGGGACGTAGATGGAGGGAATGACGGGAGCAATAGAAGAGAGGGGACAGAAGGGGAGGGAGGAATTGATGGAGGATGAGGGAAGAGTGAGTGGGGATGCAGAGGAGGGGAAGGGAGGTTGAAAGGGACCCAGGACAAACAAGAAAGGTGGGGAAAATGAGAGACAGAAGGGGAAGAGGGAGGGAATGAATAAAAAAGAGAGAAAGAAATATTTGTCAATTTTGATAACAAATCAGAACATCTCAGCTGCCTGAGGTTTGGGAACGAGAAGAGCGAGGGGTTCTGAACTGTCAATAGGGGGCAGGGTCAGGTGAGGGATCCAGAGCCTCCCACCCCACCCACTGCCAGCCCCTCCCATCCCAGTGAGAGTCGAACATCTCCACATTGATCTCCACATTTCATTTCCAATGAACTAATTGGGTACCGTTACCCTGCGAGCAAATCCCAGAGAGGCAGAGCTTTGGGGTGGGAGGTGGGGGATCTCTACAGGTACTGAGGGGGTGATTTGGGACAAGGACATGAGGGAATTGTGGTGGGGTAGGATGGGGGTGAACTGAGGGAACTAGAATATGCCGCGAGAAGAAGCATGCAATACTCACACATTGAAATAGTTCCTTTTATTGGCGAAGATGACTCTGGGGCTGATGTAAAACTGGAGCAAAGGCCCGAAAACGACCAACAAGGCCAGCCACAAGTGAAAGTAACTCCGCACAATCCGGCTTCCAAGCAACAAGGCAATCTGGTCACTCACAAACACCAGGACATCCCAAAGGATCATCCTGCATTTTTCTCGCTCAGCTACCGCACAGGAGCGAAGAAAACGCCACCACCCCATTAGCTCCATCTCCGAGATACACTCACCCAGCAAATTGAGGAGGATTGCTAATGCACAGAATCTTCTGCCCTCTTTCTCTCCGTCTCAGCTAATTTCACATTCCCTCTCTCTCTATCCATTCTGCGTACACCTGTTTAATCCTCCCTCTCTGCGTCTCGAGCCCTTCGCTTTCTCATCGCTGACTCCCAATAATTGGTCTCTCTGCTAACTTCCTTCCAACAGACTCGCAGTTCTCCTGCCCTTGTCCTCTCCTCTTGCTCCGAACCTCCAGCACAGGCACACAGCACACACACAGCCTGACACCGGAGGAATGCGATCCAAAATAGCATGCAGAGGAGAGCAGCAGCAGCTGTTCCTGGTCAGCTCCCGTGGAGAATTCAGAGGGTATCTGCTTTTCACGCGTTGAGATAATTCCTGCAAACATCATTGTTCAAGAGGGGAAAGGAACAACACAGGAAAGTCAACCACCTCCTCCCACAAGAAACATTACCCTCGCCTCACCCTCACTCACTCACTCCCTCCCTCATTCCCTCCCTCCCTCCCTCTCTCACTCACTCACTCACTCTGTCCCTCACTCACTCCCTCCCTCACTCACTCACTCACTCTCTCCCTCTCTCACTCCCTTACTCACCCACTCACTCACAGACTTACTCTCTCACTCACTCACCTTCTGGCGTCAGACCAGCTCCCTCAGATCCTTCGAGGTAAACAGGGGTGGGATAGGGAGATGGGTGGGCGGAAGCTCAGGACAGAGAAATAGAAACTCCTCATGAGACCTCCTCACAACTGCCCTCTGATCTTCAAACATCTGACTGGACTCTTTCTTCTGAACTCACACAAAAGCTTTGGGGTAAATTATTTCCTGGTGCATTCTCCATGGTGATGCTATAACCAGGGTACATTCACCAACCAATCATCACCCTGCTTCTCCAGCCGTATAAATTATTGCTCCATTCAAGATTTGGCATTCTTGCAACTCTGTCCTGATGAGTGCAAACTGAAAATTATTCTTTCATTTTTTTACAGTCGCGCTTCTTGTGTGATAGAGAGTGACAGCAATTTCCAAGGACTTTTTCCAGCACTGGGAAGGTGGTTACAAAAAAAAGGAGAGGGTGAGGAGAGAGAGGAGACCACAGAAGAAAAAGGGGGATGGGAGGGGGATAAAAGCAAGGGAGGAGCGGGGAGGTGTGGAGAAACAGAGAGAAGTAGGGAGACTGAAGAGAAGAGAAAAGTGGAGGGAAGGGTGAGGAGAGAGCTGAAAGGAGAGGTGGGAGACAGAAGAGAGAATGGAGGGGTAAGAGAGGCAGGTCAGAAGGGAGAGAGAAAGGGGTGTGGGGTGAGAAAGGAGAGGAGGGAAGATAGGAGGGGGTAAAAAGGCAGAGATGAAAGAGAGGTATGGCAGTACTGTCCGTTTGAAGCCTGGTGCACAGGAACTGGAGGAGGCCATTCAGCCCCCTGTTTGAGGCAGCAGCCCCTCTGGAATAGTTGCCTTCCGTTTAGAAGGTGTGTTTATGTTCTTCCGATCCAACATGATCTTCTCACATACATGGATCACCATCTAGCACCTGCCTGCCCACTCAACCTAACTGAGAACATCCTTTCAAAGTCCCTACAGTTCACAATGTTGCCGAGCCTGGGACTGGCTGCGGATTTCATCGTAGGGCATGGAACAGTGACTGTTCACCTGCGATTATTAGGAGAATCCCAGCCCCGGACCCTGCCCATTCCATTTGCCTACTGCCTTTGGTTATTCACCCCAGTGTCAAGCAGGTGGGATCAGGCAACTCAAGAAGTTGTTGGGAGGTGTGGAAAGGCCATTCTCCGGCAGGACACAGTGGTCTCCGTGATGTTACCAGATTCTTAATCCAGCTGCCTGGGCAAACACGCAAACAGCCATGGATTCAAATCTCATCATCACATTATGTGGAGCTT
This sequence comes from Ginglymostoma cirratum, assembly GCA_024137785.1. Lineage (NCBI taxonomy): Eukaryota > Metazoa > Chordata > Chondrichthyes > Orectolobiformes > Ginglymostomatidae > Ginglymostoma > Ginglymostoma cirratum. Next base: position 63,732,874 of record JAHRHZ010000016.1, on the reverse strand, counting down.
ACATTCAATTAACGTAATCTGGTATTGACGGCTGTGTTCAGTTACAGCGACCGTGAAAGCATCATAAGACATTGCAACAGCTGTAGGCCATTCAACCCATCAAGTGGGTTTCACCGTTTAATGAGATCATGACTGATCTGATACACCTCAACTCCACTTTCCCGCCTTTTCATCATAACCCTTGATTCCTTTCCTGATTAAAAATCTATCTGCTTCAGCCTTGAATGTACTTAAAGATCTAACTTCAACAGTCCTGTGTGGAAAAGAATTCCATTGATTTTTCCCATCAGTTTGTATTTCACTGGTAATCAGAAATCTAACAATCTTTACCTCGAACTTATTCAAAAGACTCAGCTCCCATAGCCTTCTGTGGTAGAGAATGTCAAAGATTCAATACCCTCTCCATAAAAATAATTTCTTCTCACCTCAGACCAAAGTGACGGTCCCTTGTTATTAAGCTGTGCCCCAAGTTCTTGACTCAACAATTTCTCTGCAATGCACTTGTGTTTTGTAAGTTTCAATGAGATCACCTCTCATTCTTCAAAACTTGAGAGTGTCCAGGCCTCTTTCTCTCTCTGTCTCTCTTTCTGTCTGTCTCTGTCTGTCTGTCTCCGCCCATAATCTCCTCCAGTCTCATCATACCCAGGGCTCCCCTTTGAGATATGAACAATATTGAAGTCAGCTCCCCCAACTGTATTGGCTAAAAATATCAACACTTATGTCCCAGCCTCAAGATAGCTCAGGGAGAGAGAGAGAGAGCAGCATGAGAGAGAGGGTCAGGTCAGAGAGGTGATTATTGCAGGCTGACCCAGCACCAAAATAACACCTAGCTTATCCCAAAACTAGTGCCAGGCACAAGCTCCATCCACAGGGGCAGCATTAACCCCTCCTGTGCCATAGGGGAGGGGCAGCAGCGTTGCTGACAGTACAGACGAAGCAGGGCTGCACTGAACACAGGTATAATTACAGGCAGCATTCAGTCTGTAGAGTTACAAAAACATGTGAGATGCCATTTTGTTCTCAACACACAGACTGGCACTCAGCGAGAGGGGCAGGGGCACCTAGGGTTTTCAGTCCTGACGGAGTATTCCTCTTTTGGAGGGTCAGTGCTGAGGGAGCGCCGCACCATCGGAGGGTCAGTGCTGAGGGAACTCCGCACTGTCGGAGGGTCAGAATTGAGGGAGCACCGCACTGTCGGAGGGTCAGTGCTGAGGGAGCACCACACTGTAGGAGAGTCAGTGCTGAGGGAGCACCGCACTGTCGGAGGGTCAGTATTGAGGGAATGCTGCTCAGATTTTACAGTTCTGGCCCAGGATTCTTTCCACTCACCACCCCAAACCCCCTTCAGCCATGGTACAAAACTGCATTTAAACAGTGGAACATCACAGAAATGTCGTGCATTCAGTGAAATTAGTTTTAATGCACTCAGCCCTTGTACAGTATGAATTAATACTGCACCGCATGCTCCTTCCAACATAATCTAATTCACAAAATATCATCAGCACAGGTTCCTCTCAAGCCTCTTGACGCAATGCATTGCCAACAGATCAGATCTAAGCTCTGCAGTCCGGCCACATCCTGCCATGAATGGTGGTGGATGATTTAACAACTCACTGGAGGAGGAGATTCCTCAGATATATCGATCCTCAAAGGTAGGCTCAAGGCCAGCTATTGAACCCTCAATTTAAACATGATCAAAAGGTCTGAATTTCAGAGATCGCATGAAAATATCAGCCCTTTAATTCAAGGATTTGGACCAAATTGAAATCAAAGGTAATTGTGGGGGTTGGGAGGAATTCTCCACTGGTTGGAATCATACCTTTCTCTAAGGACGATGGTTGAGGGGTTGTTGGAGGTCAGTCCAGGACCTCTCTGCAGGAGTTCCTCAGGGTAGTGTCCCAAGCCAACCATCTTCAGCTGCTTCATCAATGACCTTTCCTCCATCATAAGGTCAGAAGTGGGGATGTACGCGGATAATTGCGCAATGTTCAGCACCATCTGTGACTCCTCAGATACTGAACCAGTCCGTGTTCACATGCAACAAGGTCTGGGTAATATCCAGGATTGGGCTGACAAGTGATAAGTAATATTTAAGTCTCAAAGGTGAAATACAATGGCCATCTTCGACAAGATTGAATCTAACCATTGTTGTTTGACATTCAGTGGTGTTGCAATCACTGAATCCCCCATTACCAACATCCCGGGGGTTATCATTGAACAGAAACTGACTGGACTAGCCAAATAACACAGTGGCCACAAGAGCAGGTCCAGAGGCTGGGCATCCTGCACAGAATAACTCTCCTCCTGACTCGTGAAAGCCTGTCCACCATCAACAAGGCACAAGTCAGTACTGTGAAGGAATACTCCCCATTTGCCTGGATGAGTGTAGCTCCAACAACACTCAAGAAACTTGATACCATCCAGTACAAAGCAGCCCATTTGATTGGCACCACATACACAAACATCCCACTCCCTCCACCACTGATGGTCAGTGGCAGCAGTGTGCACCATTTACCAGATTCACTGCAGAAATTCATCAAAGCTCCTTCGACAGCGCCTTCCAAACATGCTGCCACTTCTATCCAGAAGGACAAGGGCAGCAGATACACGGGAACACCAACCCTTGCAAGGTCACCTCGAAGCCGCACACTGTTGTGACCTGGAAATACATCGCCATTCCTTCAGTTTCACTGGGTCAAAATCCAGGAATTCCCTCCCTAAAGCACATGGACTGCAGCGGCTCAAGAAGGCAGCTCGGCACCACCTTCTCAAGGGCAACTAGGGTCAGGCAATAAATGCTGGACCAGCCAGCGATGTCCATGTTTTGTTACCAACTTGTAAAAATGACAGAACTCAACTTTGCATGGAGGACAAATTTCTGATGTCACAGTATCCTCAAGGTGACCAGAAAATATTGCTCTTAGAATACTCGCTGATGATTCAGATTTATTGTTAGATGGCAGTGTAATTCTGGACCACACGACATAACAATGTGGTGACACAGCGTCCAGTTATAACACAGTGTGTGATTATAAGATTTCGGTTGATAAAAGCCAGGTACATCTTCAATCTTCCTACACATAGGACGGCCTGGCCCTAGTGGTGTCACTGCTCGGCTGTTCGAGTAGCACCACAGTAGATGGTGGAACTTCATAAAATTTCATAAACTCTGTAATTAAATATCAATGTTGAAAGCATTTTCAGACAAATCCATCTGGGTCATTAATGTGCTTTAGGGAAGGAACTCTGCTGATCTTGCCAGGTCAGGCTGACACGTGACAGGGGTGTGCAGTCAATGCTGGCCTAGCTAGTGGCACCCACATTGTATCAATGAATAAAACCAACTCCTTCCAACAAACCTTCAGATGCAGAAAGTCAAGGATCTAATTTGCAGTAGTCACTGGAAAAGTCAGAAGCCAGACAGTGGTGGCTTTGAGGTGTTCCCTCTCAAAACTTCAGCTTCAGTTCATAAACCATACAATCTGAGAGAATGCTGCACTGTCGGAGGGTCGGTGCTGAGGGCGCGCTGAATGAGAGATGGTCAGTGCTGAGGGCGCGCTGAATGAGAGATGGTTGGTGCTGAGGGTGCGCTGAATGAGGGAAGGTCGGTGCTGAGGGCGCGCTGAATGAGAGATGGTCGGTGCTGAGGGAGCGCTGACTGAGGGAAGGTCGGTGCTGAGGGAGCGCTGACTGAGGGAAGGTCGGTGCTGAGGGAGCGCTGAATGAGGGAGGATCAGTGCTGAGGGTGTGCTGATTGAGGGAGGATCGGTGCTGAGGGAGCGCTGATTGAGGGAGGATCGGTGCTGAGGGAGCGCTGAATGAGGGAGGGTCGGTGCTAAGGGAGCACTCATTGAGGGAGGGTCAGTGCTGAGGGAGCACTCATTGAGGGAGGGTGATTGCTGAGGGAGTGCTGACTGAGGGAGGGTCGGTGCTGAGGGAGTGCTGATTGAGGGAGGGTCGGTGCTAAGGGAGCGCTGATTGAGGGAGGGTCGGTGCTGAGGGAGTGCTGGTTGAGGGAGGGTCGGTGCTGAGGGAGCGCCGATTGAGTGAGGGTGAGTGCTGAGTTAGCGCTGACTGAGGGAGGGTTGGTGCTGAGGGAGCTCTGATTGAGGGAGGGTGAGTGCTGAGGGAGCGCTGATTGAGGGAGGGTGATTTCTGAGGGAGCGCTGATTGAGGGAGGGTCGGTGCTGAGGGAGCAGTGATTGAGGGAGGATCGGTGCTGAGGGAGCGCTGATTGAGGGAGGGTCGGTGCTGAGGGAGCGCTGATTGAGGGAGGGTCAGTGCTGAGGGAGCGCTGACTGAGGGAGGGTTGGTGCTGAGGGAGTGCTGATTGAGGGAGGGTCGGTGCTGAGGGAGCGCTGACTGAGGGAGGGTCGGAACTGAGGGAGCGCTGACTGAGGGAGGGTCGGAACTGAGGGAGCGCTGACTGAGGGAGGGTGATTTCTGAGGGAGCGCTGATTGAGGGAGGGTGAGTGCTGAGGGAGCGCTGACTGAGCGAGGGTGAGTGCTGAGGGAGCGCTGACTGAGGGAGGGTCGGTGCTGAGGGAGCTCTGATTGGGGGAGGGTCGGTACTGAGGGAGTGCTGGTTGAGGGAGGGTTGGTGCTGAGGGAGCGCTGATTGAGGGAAGGTCAGTGCTGAGGGAGCGCTCATTGAGGGAGGGTGAGTGCTGAGGGAGTGCTGATTGAGGGAGGGTGAGTGCTGAGGGAGTGCTGACTGAGGTAGGGTGAGTGCTGAGGGAGCCCTGATTGAGGGACTCAGTTTTGGGAAGCTGCCTCCAGCTCAGAGCCAGTCCGCTGTGTCTTTCCTCTCCTCCTCAGCTGTATAACCCCCTGTTCTGAGACTACCCGCCCATTCAATGAAAGCCTTTGGCTTTGCACTGTCCCAGCAGCAGCCATTGCGTCCTTGAGGCCCTACTGTTAGCAGACCAGGCTACCTGCCTTTGGATGGTTAGGCGTCGACAGGGTTGTGTGGGATGCAGTTTGTTGTCCCCTTTGTACCCTGATCCCTGTCGTGATTGTAACGGGGTCAGCCAGCTCGACCCCATAAAATATGAGGTCCCTGATTGGGGCTGTTAATCTGGCTCTGACAGACAGATAAAAAGGGGAGCATCGGGGATGCTGACAGGCAGGTAGCTCTCTGTGAATGTGGCAGTACTCTCGTCAAGTGTAAATAAAGGCGTAACTTGGTGCCAGCATCCTGGCCTCTGTGCTGTTATTTCACTACTGTTGGCCTCTGAAGTGTCTGAGTGGCATCAGATGCCATGGAATCTTCCCTAAAAGGGACAACACCCGGCCGTTACCAGCCCTGCTGTAGGTGTCTGACACTACAGTGTCACATCCCTAACTATCTGATGAAACCTGTCTGTAGCCTGTTGGAAATGTCTGTGGCAGGAATTTTGACCAACACGAAGCATAAAGGAGAATGGGTGCAACTGAGCAGTTTTGAGAATTACAAAGCACAAACGCATAAAGTATGACGTGTTTGAAACCTTTCCATCTTTTTCAGCCTCCAACATATTCCCAGTGAACATTTATAAAAATGTTACAAATTATCGAGTTTCTCAATGTGTGTGTGATCACTGATATTTAAAATTTTCACAGGGCAAAATTTTAATGGAGTGAAATAAATCGCGTTAATTTATATCCATTCCACTTTCGGAATTGAGAGTAGTTGCAATGCAAATATTATTCCAACATTTTCTCTCCATTGAATTGACCATGGAGTTATCACAATCCCATTCTCAAGAGGGTAAGGAGCCCTCAATAAGGTGGAGATTTGAGTACATAAACATCTCAGTCCGGAAGTTAATGGAACAGTAATGGAGTTAATGATGCACATTTTTATTCATTTGTAAGCCATCCAACACTGTGTTTCAAGGCAAAGTGCCCACGAATTGTGCACCCCAAGTTACCAATGGATTTGTCTCACTCTGCCATTTGTTTTATCTGGACAGCATCGCACCTTCAGGTTCCCTGAGAAATAGTGGCCTTGTACATGCATTATCCTCTAAACTCATAGAGTTATAGGGTCCTACAGCATAGAAACAGGCCGTCTGACCCACCACGTCTATGTTAACCAATAGACACCAAACTACACTCATCCCATTTACTAAAGAGATAACACAGTGTGGAGCTGGAGGAACACAGCAGGCCAGGCAGCATCAGAGGAAAAGCTCCTGTGTTCCTCCAGCTCCACACTTTGTTATCTCTGACTCCAACATCGGCAGTTCTTGCTATCTCACTACTCCCAGTTACCAGAATTTCGCCCATAGCCGACTATGCCTGGCATTTTAAGTGCTTAACCAGATGCTTCTTAAATGTTGTAAGAATATCTGCTTGCACCACAGTCTCAGGCAGCACATTCCATTTTTCAACCATTCGCTGGTGAAAAGACATTTCCTCAGATCCCCTCTAAACAACTTACTCCTCAAACATGTACCGTCCAGTCTTAGTAACATCTGCCATGGGGGAATTGATTGTCGCAATCTACCCTGTCTATGCATCATAATTTTGTACACCTCAGTCAGATCACTCCCCTCAGCCTTCTCTGCTCCAGGGAAAACAAACCCAGCCTATCTGGTCTCTCCTCATCACTGAGACTTTTCATCCCAGGCAACTAAAATAACTCCACAGACATCGGTATCCCGTCACCAAATCATTCTTTATTTACACATAGAGAGTCCCTGTCACTGATCCAGCTCCCTCAGAGCCAGCTCTCAAAATGAACAGAACCTCTGACACTGCTGTTCTTATCGGTCAGCCAGGGGTCCCCAATTAAACCAGATTAACAGCCTTAATCAGGGAGCTCATATTCTCATTACAATCACTACAACAACAACCTGGTGAATCTCCTCTGCACCTTATTTAACACACTCACAACCTTCGGATATTGTGGTGACCAGAATTGTGTACAGTATTCTACCTGTGGCCTAACTAATGCTCTCTAAATTTGCAATAAGACTTCCTTGCTCTTATATTCTACACCCTGGCTAATGAATGCAACCATTAGGGAAGGGAAGGGCCTAGTGGTATTATCGCTGAACCAAAGACCCAGATAATGTTCTGGGGACCCGGGTTTGAATCCCGCCGTGGTAGATGGTGGAATTTGAATTCAATAAAAATATCTGGAATTTAAAATCCAATGATGACTGTGAATCCATCATCGATTATTGGTAAAACCCATCTGTGTCACTAATGTCCTTTAGGGAAGGAAGCTACCATCTTTATCTGGTCTGGCCTACATGTGACTCCAGACCCACAGCAATGTGGTTGACTCTTAACTGCCCTCTGGGCAATTAGGGATGGGCAATAATGCCTGGCCAGCGACGTCCTCATCCTGTGAAAGAACTCAAATGCCTTCATCATCCTGTCTACCTGTGCTGACATCTTCGGGGATCTATGGGCTTGTACATCAAGGGTCCTCAGTACTCCCTAGACAGCCACCATTCACTGTAAATCCTCCCCTTATTAGACCTCCCATAATGCATTACCTTGCCCTTATCAGGATTAAATTCTATTTGCCATTGCTCTGCTGAATTTACCAGCTGATCAATATCAGACTATAGCCTGAGACCATCCTTCTCACTTTCAACAGCTGCATCAATTTTCATAAAATAGAGTCATAGAATCCCCACAGTGCAGAAACAGGCCATTCAACCCAACAAGTCTGTGCCGACCCTCTGATGAGCATCCCACCCAAACACATCCCTCTAACCTTTGCTGTAACCCTGCATTTCCTATGGCTAATCCAACTAGCCTACACATTCCTGGACTCTGTGGGCAATTTAGCATGGCCAAGCCACCCTAACCTGCACATCTCTGGACTGAAGAGGAAACCAGAGCACCCAGAGGAAACCCACGTGGACACGGGGAGAATGTACAAACTCCACACAGTCGCCTGAGGGTGGAGTCGAACCTGGGTCTCTGTGCTAACCACTGAGCCACCATGCTGCCCAAAAAATTCTCCCATCATCTGAAAACTTACTAATTATACCTTCTACGTTCACATCCAAGTCATTAATGCTCAGAGCAAACAGCAATGATTTCAGCACCAATCTCCGTAGTACACTGCTGGTTACAGGCTTCTAATCATAAAACCATCCCTCCACCATTACCCTTTGCCTCCTATTTGTAAACCAAATTTGGATCCACTTTGCCAACTTGCCTTGGATCCTATGGACCTTTGGACTCGTTTTCCATGTGGGACCTTGTCAAAGGCCTTACTGATGTCCACGAAAATGACATCTATTGCATGATCATCATCAATATATTTAGCTGTGTTTTTTTAAAAAACTCAATTCAATTAGACAGGCAGTATCTCCCCTCCAATTAATCCATTCTGACTATCCTTGATAAATCCACGCTTTGGTTAATCCTGTCCCTCAGAACTTTTTCCAACAATTTCCCTACCACTGACATCAGACTAACTGGTCTGTAATTACCTGGCCTATCCCTGCCGCTCTTCTTGAACAAAGGAGCCACATTACCTGTCCCCCAGTCACCTGGTACTTCACCTGTGGCCGGCAAAGTATTAAATATCTCCACCAGCGACCCAACAATCTCCTCCCTTACCTCCCGTAGCAGCCTGGGATGCATCTCATCAGGCCCTGGGGATTTATGCACCTTCATGCCTACCAAAATATCCAATACCTCCTCCTTATTAATGTTAACATATTCCGCAAGGTCATCATCCCAGCTGAAACCCCCAGGCAACAATGTCTTTCTCCTCTGTGGAAACAGAAGAGAAATATTTATTAAGACCTCACCCAGGCCCTGTGCATAGGTTGACCCTGTGATCTCTAATAGGTCCCACTCTTTCCCGGGTAATCCTTTGTTCTTAATATATTTATAAAATGCTCCGGGATTTTCCTTAATCCTAACTACCAATGATAGTTCATGGCCTCTCCTTGTCCTCCTAATTTTCTTTTTAAGCAGCCTCCACCACTTTCTATACTTTTGAAGGGCATCCCCATGTTTTTACTGCGCTGTACCTGACATATGCTTCCTTCTTTCTATCAAATTCACGATATCCCTTGACATCCAGGTTTCCCTGGACTTGCTGCCTTTGCCCTTCACTATTAAAGGAACATGTGGCTCTGAACTCTCACTATACTACTTTTAAAAGATTCCCATTTTCCAAACGTAGATGCAACTGCAGGGAGCTGCTCCCCGTTTTTGTTTGTCAGATCCTGACTAATGATGTTGAGATTATCCGTTCCCCAGTTTTGACACTTAACATCTGTACAGTCCTTATCGTTTTCCATAATTACTATGAAACTTACAGAGCTATGGTCGCTATTTCCAAAATGCTCACCCACTGAAACTTCACCCACTTGACCAGCTTCATTCCCTAGGATCAAGTCTAACGCTGCCCCATTTCTGGTGGGCCTATCTATGTACTGGCACAAAAAGCTCTCCTGGACGCATGATCCCAGTTAATGTTGGCAAAGTTGAAATCCCGTCCTACTGTAATCCTATTCCTCTCACACCTCTCTGTAATTTGCCTATATACCTGCTCCTCTCTCTCTTTCTGACTGTTGGGAGGCCTGAAGTATATACCAGCAAAGTGATCGCCTCTTTTTTATTTCTAAGCCCTACCCACACAGCTCCATTTTAATAGTCTTCTAAGACATGTTCTGAGGAAGGGTCACCAGACCCGAACGTTAACTTTGTTTTCTCCTCCACAGATGCTGCCAGATCTACTGAGCTTTTCCAGAAACTTTGTTTCTGTTCCTTTTAAGATATCCTCCCTCATTACTGCAGAGAGCATTTCCTTTCTCAATAAGAGAATGTCTCCACGTCTCTTACTTCCTCCCCTCACCCTACCTGAAACTTCTATACCCTGCCAGTGCTGCCCTTTCTTCGACCATTATAACAATGTCATATTCCCATGTGCTGATTGATGCTCTAAGCTCATCCGCCTTATCAGTCAGGGTCCTTGCACTAAAATTTAACTTTCCAGTCTTCCAATGTACTTTGTCATGCCCACATCTCCTCCACATGATGGGCTGTTCTAGTATTCCTTCTATAATTGATTGAACCTTGCTCTTAACTTTACATCTCTCCACTCCACACCCCTGCTAAAATAGTTTAAAATCTCCCCAACAGCATGAGCAAACTTACCTCCCAGCACCCTTTCTGGTGCAGGGGAAACCTGTTCAGTTTGTACAGGTCCCACCTACTCCAGAAACTGTCCTAACGATCCAAAAATCCAAAGCCCTTTCCCTTATGTCATTTTTTTAGCTACACATTCATCTGACCTATCTTCCTATCCCTATATTTTTAGCATGTGATACTGAAAGTAATCCAGGGATCACAACCTCAGTAGTACCCTCACCAAATCTCTCTCTCTCTTTCTAATCTTAACAATAAACCACAAAACTAAGGACTTTACACTCTGTCTCCCTCCAGGTGCTAATCTCTGTCCCTACAGCTGGTTCCAAAGCAGCCAATCACCTTACCACTTCCCTGCAACATTTCCCCGTCTCCCTGTTCAGAATGAAGACCTTTCCTCACTCAGTGCTCAGTGTAAGCTACTCCCTGACAGGGTCTGCTCCAAAACTCTGATTTTCAGAGAATATCTCCACAACGTGGCTTTCCTGAGATGTTGCTCTTTGCTTAGTACTCAACCCCGACACTGGGCTGAAAATCAATCCTGTTTAAAGACCTTATCAACAATGAACCAAAAAAGCACCTCTTCCCCTTTTCTCTTCTCCAAATTTCAAGCTCCTTTAAACTCCCTGAAATTACCAGTTTTCTCAGGGTGATGGCGGGACTGACGTATGAGGAGAGATTGACCAGGTTGGGATTGTTTTTGCTAGAGTTCAGACGAATGAGGGGGGAATCTCATAGAGACATATAAAATTCTAACAGAACTGGACAGAGTAGATGCAGGGAGGATGTTCCTGATGGTGGGTGTGTCCAGATCCAGGGGTCACAGTTTGAGGATTCGGGGGAGGGAGATGAGGAGACATTTCTTCACCTGAACAGTGGTGAACATTTGGAATTCACTACCACAAGAAGTAGTTGATGCCAAAACATTGAATGTATTCAAGAGGTGACTAGATACAGCACTTGGGGCAAATGGGATTAAAGGTTATGGAGAGAAAGCAGGATTAGACTGGTGTGTTGACAATCAGCCATGATCATGAAGAATGGCAGAGCAGGCTCGAAGGGCCGAATGGCCTCCTCCTGCTCCTGTTTTCTATGTTTCAATGTTTCTATATATTCTCACTCAGGCTGGGCCTCACTCCAGATGTGATCTCTCCTTCTTGATCATACAAAGCTTACTCACCAGAGAGATTTCGGGCTGTGAGTTTGCATAACAAATTTAGGGAGAAGATTTGTGCCTTCAATCTCTTTGGCCCAGAAGGGAACAATTAATACTGCGAGTGTCATTCCAACAGATAGTTAGCTGTTCTGAGAGATTGTGGAGATTTAGTTTTTTTCTCTTTTCATTTTGTGCCTCTTTACTTTTTCTGCTTAAATCCATTCTTTCTTGCTGTCTCTTTTTTTCTTATAAATGGTCCTGACTTTTCTGGAATTCCTGCAAAGTCTTTTACAGTTCCTTTGTTTCCATCTCAATCATTAAGCCTCTGTTCTTCAGGCAATAGACTAGTGGCCCCAACATTTACTGATGTCACATTGTCCTTGCTGCACTGGTACCAGTTCTCACTCCTGTCAACATCCAGCAGAAAGATGTTTGGAGCTTAAGAAACAGAATGCATTGCACTGCTTCATCATGGGATGCCACATGCTAGTAAATGCGGCACCATTGATCTTAACAATGGTTGCAATTGATTGTCCCAGAGAGACTTTAATGGATTTTTGGAGGACAAAGAGAAGGTAGCTCAGTAATTACTCATTGAAATCTGTAAATAATAAAAATGCAATGGGACGAGATTGAGACTAACATTAAATCTTGGGTGACAGTTGAGTTAACTTTTGAAGATTTTTAGCCGATATTGTAGAGGTCAGCCTTAATTCAGGCGGGAGCAACCTTACCTTTAAATTAGAGATTTGTGAGTTCAAATCTCACTGTGGAGATCTGGAGCAGAGTTTCTATTTGAGATAAAGACACACAGATCAGAACCGTTTCAGAGTCATAGAACCATTGAATCCCTACAGTGTGGAAGCAGGCCACTTGGCCCATTGAATCCACACAGACCCCCCAAAGAGCACCCCACCCAGACCCAATCCCTATAACCTTGCATTTCCCACGGCCAATCCACCTAGCCTGCACATCCCTGTATAATATGGGCAATGTAGCATGGCCAATTCACCTAAATTACACAGCTGTGGTCTGTGGGAGGAAACCAGAGCACCCGGAGGAAAAACATTCTTCCTCTCACCTATCCCCTCCTCCCACGTCAAGCTGCACCCCCATCTCCTACCTACTAACCTCATCCTGCCCCCTTGACCTGTCCGTCCTCCCTACCTCCCCACCTACACTCACCTTTACTGGCTCCCTCCCTGCCTCTTTGACTTGTCTGTCTCCTCTCCTCTATCCGCCTCCCCCTCTCTCCCTACTTATTTCAGAACTCTCTTCCCCTCCCCCATTTCTGATGAAGGGTCCAGACCCGAAACGTCAAGCTTTCCTGCTCCTATGATGCTGCTTGGCCTGCTGTGTTCCTCCAGCTCTACACCTTGTTATCTCAGATTCTCCAGCATCTGCAGTTCCTATTATCTCAGACACAGGGAGAATGCTCAAATTCCACACAGACAGTTGCCTGAGGCTGGTATTGAACCTGGGTCCCCTGGTGCTGTGAGGCAGCAGTGCTAACCACTGAGCCACTGTGCCACCACTGTCCTGTTTTAATTTGTGACATTTTAACGATCTAGGCACCTGTATGCACAAATATTCAACCTAATGTTGTCCCTTCGAAGAAAAAGTATGCAGTACCAGCAGAACAAAGCAATGTCTGCAAGATAGTTCTGCTACAGCTTCAGAAAGCTAGTTGGGGAAGATAGGAAGTACAACTGGGTGGTATATTTAATGTTATAACCCCTAAAAGAAACTTAGCATAATGAATAAGAATGATACCAATATTGTTGTTGGTCCATGCTTTTTCTTTTCAGCTTTCTCTTTTTCTTTGAGTTCCAAGTTTTCTCTTACTATTTGAGTGATTAAAGTATTACATCGTCTTTGCAGCTCCATAGTCATGATACCATGCCAACAGTCAGCCATAAGTCCTGAATTCCACAGATTGGCCCTGTCTGGGTCTGCTGGGTGGCCCTCATGCCCATGTAGTGGCAGTTGGCATGAGAAGGAGACAGGATAGTGTGAAGTTGTGGAATGGATTTAAATGGCAAGCAGAAATGAGGAGGGGGTAAGGAAGAGGCCAGGTACCTGTGGCTTGGCTGCCACGAACGTGCAGTGACCCATTCGAGGCAACGTGTTAGACATGAGGAGTTTTATTTGTGTGTGCAGGAGCAGATGCCTGGCTGGAGATGGTAGGATCTGGAGGCAGGTAATATCAGGAGGGCCTGCGTGCACTGACTTTACTCTGGCAAGGTGCCTGCAGTATGACACACCCAGATAGCAGGCCTCGAGATCTCCCCCTCCCAGCAGCCAGACCCACTGAGCAGTCCATAGCTGCATCATGCTCCTAAATTTGAGCACAGGGTAATCACAGAGATAGTCTCAAAGTCCAGCCCCCTCGTACTGGCCACTCACATAGATGCTGCATCTCATTGAGATAAGCTACTGAGAGTGACTAGCATGACCTGATCTCTCACTCCCTTTTGCTCTTGCAGGCTAAGAGGGCACAGGGCACAGATTTAAACTTGTTGTTCCAAGGATTAGAGGGAAGACTAGGGGTTTTCACCCAGAGGGTGGTGGTGCTCTGAAATACTGGTTCAGTGTTTGAGGTGGACACCCTCAGCTGATGAAAAACACACCTGGAAATGCCCCTGAGGAGCTGGGAGTTGCAAAACTCCAGGCCAGATGCTGGGAAGTGGAATTCGGATGGAGAGTTAGTCTATCCAGGCAGTAGCAGACATATTGGGCTCAATGCCTCGTCCTGCTCTGTAGGGTTTCTATGGTCCGCAGAGGGGTACCCAGTTCACCGTCCACTGTCTTTAAGGTGTATAGGGATAGTCTGGCAAATTCTGCTTTTTTAATAGTTTTATGAACATAGAAATCCCTATGGAAGCCGTAAAGTCTGATTAACTCTTTCAGAGGAATACTCATATACAGAAGGTACAGGCTTTCATCCAGTTCCTATGCACCACGTCGGATCCGTGTTTGAGTATTTGAACTCCTCAGTGAGACAGTGCTGAACCTCTTTGGTACAGTGTCACACGTGGATGTGAGAGACTGACTGATATCCACGCAGAAACATCTTCACCCACAGACAACGAGCCTGTGGGATTCACTACCACAGAAAACAGTCAAGGTCAAAACAATGCATGATTTCATGAAGATTTTGGTATAGCATTTGGGGATAAAAGATTCAAAGAATATAGGGCAAGGCAGGAACAGGCTTTTGAGTCGGATGATCAGCTGTGATCCTAATGAATGGTAAATGCCTAATCTTGCTCCATCTTTCTAGACAGCCTGCAACTATTCAGACAGGAAATTTAGGGCCACTTAGCACCACGTCTGTTACAGGGAAGGTGCTAGAATTGATCATAAAGGAGGTTATATGCAGGCACTTGGAAAATCTCACTGTAATCAGGAAGCGTTATCATGAAATGGAAATTGTGTTTAACTAACTGATTGGAATTCTTTGCAGGATAACATGCACTGTGGATAAAGAGCTAATTGAGGTATTTTATTTAGATTTGCATTTGACAAAGTGCCACAATAAAAGTTATTTTTGAAAATTAAAATTCATGGTATAGGAAGTAACATATTAACATTGATAGAAGACTGGCTGGCTGGAAGAAAAGAGAGAGTATGTAGAAATGGACCTCTGTCTGATTGGCAGGAAGAGATGACTAGAATCCCTCAAGGCTCTGTGCTAAGACGTTAGTATTTTAAAATTTACATCAGTGATATAGATGAGGCAAACACAGGCAGATGACAACAAGATAATTGGGAAAGTATGTTGTGAAGAAGTTGTGAGGAAATTGTAAATGGAGATACATACTGAGTGGATGGGCAAACATCTGTCAGATAGAGTATAATGTGGAAAACTGTGAAACTGCTCACTTTCACGGGAGGAATAATAAATTCTGAAGTGCAGATGGGTTTGGGTATTCCTTGAGTTGAAAAAAGTTGGTAGACAGGTACAGCTTATAACCAAGAAGACTATTGAGATGCCATCTGTTGTGAGTAAGAAAGTAATGTTTCAGTTTAGTGGCATTGGTGAGACCACATCTTGAATACTGGGTGCAGTTGTGGCTTCCTTATTTAAGGAAGGCTGTAAATGCATTGGAGAGAGTTCAGAAAGTTTCCTAGATTGGTACCTGGAATGAATGGGCTATTTTATGGACATAGAAGGATTCAGAATTAGTGGACAGAAGGCATTTTAAAATTAAAGGGTCACCTTTTTAGGACAGAGCTGAGGACCATTTCTTTTCTCTCTCAGAGGATTATGTGACTTTGATACTCAGCCTCAGAATTTGGGATCATTGAATATTTTTAAAGTGAAGGTGGATCGATTCTTGTTAGGCAGGCAAATCGACAATATCGGGATAGTTGGGAACGTGGAATTTGAAACACAGTTAGATCAGCAATGGCTTATTTAAATGGTGGAGCAGGCTTGAGGGATTGAATGGTTTATTTCTGCTCCCGTTCATATGTAGTACACTGCGTTCCTTCATCGATGTCAGATTGGAAATCCTTGAGGCACCAGCACTGATCCATGTAACACCTCACAAGTTCCATCCTGCCATCCCAAAAAATGACCCATTAATCCAAACTTTATGCTTTCTACAAGTTAGCCAATCCTTTAGCCATGTTAATATATCATACATAAAACGATAAGCTCTCCCCTTGTGCAATTATCTCTAGTATGTCACTTTATCAAATCATTCCTTCCTTTCTCCCTCAACTTGTCCTCCTGTTGCTAACTGATCAACGCTGCACGGTGACTCATTGAATGCCTTTGGAAATCCGAATAGCCTGTAGTTATTGCTTTCCTTTTCTCACCCTGTTTGTTACATCTTAAAAACCAACGCGACAAAGTCACAATTGTTACAGAAAAGAGATACCGTTTTCTAAGCTTCATATATCACCAGGACAGTTTACAAAAATACCAACTCAAGGAAAAAACACAACATTTGTACTATGTGTGAGGAGATTGCTGATTGGTTGGAAAGCGGACTCTGATTGGCTGAGGCATGGCTATGATGAGTGCACCAATTAATGCTGATTGACAGTTAATTGTCAGCGATTGTTTAAATTTAAAATCAAGTAAACTGAGTCTGATTACTCAGAGATAACAAGCATGGGGCTGGATGAACACAGCAGGTCAAGCAGCATCATAGGAGCAGGAAAACTTGACGTTTCGGGCCTAAACCCTTCATCAGAAATGGGGGAGGGGAAGAGGGTTCTGAAATAAATAGGGAGAGAGGGGGAGGCGGA
>JAHRHZ010000016.1:63695940-63715943 GCA_024137785.1 Ginglymostoma cirratum | reverse complement strand
GCCTAGACCCTTCATCAGAAATGGGGGTCTAGGCCCGAAACGTCAAGTTTTCCTGCTCCTCTGATGCTGCTTGGCCTGCTGTGTTCATCCAGCCCCACACCTTGTCCCTTTGACAAACCCATGTTGACTTATCAAATTGGGTTATAGGTTTCTCAATAGATTGCAACTACTTCCTTAATAAGCGATGGCGGGGCAGGAGGTGGGGGAGTATGATTGGTTGGCTCAGTTGGTCAGATGGCTGATTTGCAATGCAGAGCAACACCAACAACACAAGTTCAATTCCCATAGTTACCATGAAGGTCACACCTCAACCCTTCCCCTCAGTTGAGGCACAATGACCCTCAGGTCAAACACACCACCAGCTGGTCTCACTCTCTAATAACAGAGCAGCACTATGGCCCTCTGGGATTATGGTGACTTTACTTTCACGTAAATGATTCCAGACCTTAACCTATGATCGATGTTAGGCTAACAGACTACAGTTTCCTTCCTTTCTTGAATAAAAGCCTTATATTTGCAGCTTTCCAAGCTGTTGGGACTCTTGAAGAATCTAAGGACTTCAATAAATCTCAACCAATATATCCACCCTTTCAGGAGCCTATCAAACATAAGAAACATAGAGAATAGATGTAGGAGTAGGCCAATCAGCCCTTCGGGCCTGCATCACCATTCAATCCGATCATAGTTGATCATGCAATCTCAGTATCCCATTCCTGCCCTCTCCCTGTACACCTTGATCCCTTTAGCCACACCGGCCATGTCCAGCTTCCTCTTGAATATATCTAATGAACTGGCCCCAACAGCTTTCTGTGGGAGAGAATTCCATAGGTTCACAACTCTCTGAGTGAAGAAGTTCTTCCACATCTCAATCCCATATGGTTTACCCCTTATTCTTAGACTGTGACCCCCTAGTTCTGGACTTCCCCAAGACCCTAGCGTGTAGTCAGCACATTTTGTCAGTCTTTAGTGCCATTTATTTTCTTTGTTCATTTTCTTCAGTGATAGCGACTGTTCCAATTTTTACCAGTTGATTCTATTATTCTTGAGACGCTTTGCACTGTGAAGAAAATAGAAAACCCTTGTTCAAAATGTTTGCTGTTTCCTTGTTTCTCATTATTAATTGCTGCTATCATGGATGCAAGTCTTCTCTGCACATCTTCTTCCTCTGCTGAACTGTGTCAATCCTGATCTTGACTTTCTCCAACATCCACTCCTTGTCTTGTGGGCCATGTAGTGTAGAGTACTCCAGAACACCATGAAATGTGCCATCTTTACAGGAATATTCATTCATTCATGGAATGTAAGCATCCACATGGGATGTAGCTAGGCCAGTATTTTTTGCTTATCCTTGACCTAGTTAAGAGCCACCCACATTATTGTAGATCTGGGGTCACATGCAGTCCCAGATCAGGGAAGAATAGTAGATCTCCTTCTCTAAAGGGTATCACAGAACTAGATGTGCTTTTTACAAATCAATAGTTGTACATAGTCCTGATTAAATGAACTCTTTATTCCAGTTGCAATCTCAATGCTTCCTGAACACCCTTCTTATAGCCCACATTCCCTGGGGCATCACAGCATCTTTAAGTTCCCAATCTTGAAGAGACCACTAGCTCTACGAACTCTAATCACATGATGGATGAAGACCTCTGTAGTTGCTGCACTCTTCATGGCAGCAATAACTGATGACTAACTGTGATACCCTGATGCCCTTTTTATACTTGACCTGTTCCAATGGGGATTCCTAGCTCACTCACACAAACCACAGACTAACCATTATCGAACAAATATCACTGGCATTGATGGAAAGGCAGCAATGCAATGTGAAAATAAAGTTTTGTTGCTCAGGACATAAAGATAATCGATTGATGATGTGTACTAACCGTTCTATTAATGAGGTGACAATGTGATGACGATCACTTTCCATTTAGTGCACATGACTTGGAATAGTTTGCCAGTGAATTGCTGTCAGATGCTATCCATTCCACATGCCAAATAGACAGAAATGAGTGCTCATCATGACAGCGATAGTTCCACAAATATAAATTCCTCCATAATTATTAAATGCTTCAAAAGGTTGGTCGTGGGTCACATAAGCTCGAGTATCCCAGCCTGCCTCAATCCCTTGCAATTTGTCTATTGTTGCAACAGGACCACAGCAGACGCCATCTCTTTAGCCCTACACTCATCCCTGGAACATCTGGATAATAAGGAAACCTACATCAGGCTCCCACTTATCAACTACAGCTTCACCTTCAACTTTATAATTCCAACCCAACCCATTCCTAAACTCTGAGACTTAGGTCTCTGCTCCCCCCTCTGCAACTGGATCCTCAACTTACTGACCCACAGACTACGATCTCAGTGAGAATAGGCAACAGCACCTCCTCCATGATAATCCTCAACACCAGCACCCTGCAAGCTGTGTACTCAGGCCCTTACTGTACTCCCTGTGCTCTCACGACTGTGGGGCCAAATATCACCCTAACTCCATTGACAAGTTTGCTGATGATGCCATCCCTGTTGGCCAGATCTCAAACAGTAATGGGATAGACTACAGGAGAAAGATAGAGTGCTCAGGTAGCATGGTGCAAAGATGACAATCTCTCCATTACTGTCAGCAAAACAAGGGAGCTGGCCATTAACTTCAGGGAGCAGAGTGGAAGGCATGCCCCTGCCTGGATCAATGGTGCTGAGGTAGAGATGGTCATGAGTGTCAAGTTCCTGGGAGTGAGGATCACTAGCAATCTGATCTGGGCCATCCACACTAATATGACGGTTAGAGAAGTACAATAAAGCCCCTATTTCCTCAGGAGGCTATGGAAACTCAACATGTCCATAAAGACACTGACCAATTTTCACAGATGCACCATAGAAAGCATTCTATCTGGATGCTTCATGGTTCAGAACAGCAACTCCAGTGCCCAGCACCATAAGAAATTACAGAGTTGTGAACACAGCCCAGTCCATCACACAAGACAGCCTTTCATTCACTGACTCTATCTATACTTCCCGTTACCTCGGGAAGGCAGCCAAAATAATTAAAGACCACGCCCACCCAGTTATAACCTCTTCCAATCTCATCCATCTGGCAGAAGGTACAAAAAGTTAAACACATGTACCAAAAAGTTCAAGAATAGCTTCTTCCTTGCCGTTATTATACCTCTGAATGACCCTCTCAAATTTACATTTAATATTGATCTCGGTCTCTGTGCACCTTCTCCAAAGCCATAACATTGTGTTCCTCAGAGATAGTAAGAGCTGCCGATGCTGGGGTCAGAGATAACACAGCGTGGAGCTGAAGGAACACAGCAGGCCAGGCAGCATCAGAGGAGCAGGAAAGTTGACGTTTCGGGCCAGGACCCTTCTTCAGAAAGGGTGTTCCACCCTACCCCTCCTCTCTATTTATTTCAGAGTTCCCTTCCCCCTCCCCCATTTCTGAAGAAGGGTCCTGACCCAAAACGTCAACTTTCCTGCTCCTCTGATGCTGCCTGGCCTGCTGTGTTCCTTCAGCTCCACACTGTGTTACACTGTGTTCCTCACTCTGTTCTAATACCCTAATGCACTTTGTATGGTATGATCTGCCTGTACTGCATGCAAAACAAAACTTTTCACTGTACCTAGGTACATGTGACAATATTAAATGAAATCAAATCAAAACTCAGAAAATGTTAACCAAACCACTATTTTAATCAATTTTTGCTACCTTTAAGACCAGAAGAAATGGTAACAGGAATGCCTGTTCAATAGGATTGTGACTGATCCAACATTCCTCACATCCATTTTCCTGCTTTTTCCCTGTAACCCTTGATTCCCAACATAAATATACTCAAGGACTCTGCCCCCACAGTTCTCTGAGGCAAGGAGTTCCAAACATTTACAACTCTGTGAGATGAAATTCCTCCTCACCTCTGTCGAATTTTCAGTGGGGGAGTATTTCAGGAGTAGCGACCATAATTCTGTCAGTTTAATTGACTTATGGATAAGGATAAGAGTAGTCCTTGGGTGAAAGTACTAAGCTGGGGGAAGGCTAACTACCACAATATTTGGTAGGAACTAGGGAATGCAGTTTGGAAGCGGCTGTTTGAGAGGAAATCCAAATCCAGCACGTGGGAGTCTTTTAAAAAATAGTTGATTTAAGTTCAAGACCAATACGTTCCTATGAGAATGAAAGATAAGAATAGAAAGTTGCCGGAGCTTTGGATGACAAGAGAAATTGAGACCTTAGTCAAAAAGAAAAAGGAGGCAAACGTAGGGTTTAGAAAATTGAAGACAGACAGAGCCTTCGAAGAATGCAAATATAACGGGAAAGAACTCAAACAAGAGACTAGGAGGACTAAAAAAGACCATGAAGTGTCTTTGGCAAACAAGTCTGAAATCACACAACATCAGGCTATAGTCCAACAGGCTTATTTGAAATCAAAAGCTTTCGGAGCACTGCTTCTTTATCAGGCAAAGTGGAGGGAAGCGCACAGGCAGAGAATATATAGGCAGAGATAAAAACCAAAAGAACTGAAGGTGCTGTAAATCAGGTACAAAAATAAAATTTGCTGGAAAAGCTTGGCAGGTCTGGCAGCATCTGTAGAGAGAAATCAGAGTTAACGTTTCGGGCCAAGTGTCACTTCCTCATTATCTAGGCTGAGAGATAATGGCAAGACAATTCCAGGTAATTAAGAGAGTCAATGACTCAAAAACAAAGGAAGGAATTTATACGGGGATACAGAGGAAGTGGGTGAGGTCCTTAACAAATATTTAGCATTGGTATTCACAAAGGAGAAGGACATGGTGGATGGCGAGTCTTGGGAGGTAGGTGTTCATATTTTAGGACATGTCAATCTAAAAAAGGAGGTGCTGTTGAGAGTTTTAAAAAACACTGAGGTAGACAACCCCCACCACCTGATAGGAAAGGATCGTTGTCGTCTTTTTCCAAGTGTAAAAGCATCAAATACAAGGGACATAGATTTCAGGCAAAAGGGGTAAAGTTTAAAGGATTTTTTTCGGTGGGCGGCACGGTGGCTCAGTGGTTAGCACTGCTGCCTCACAGCACCAGGGACCCAGGTTTGATCCCACCCTCAGGCAACTATCTGTGTGGAGTTTGCACATTCTCCCTGTGTCTGCGTGGGTTTCCTTCGGGTGCTCTGGTTTCCTCCCACAATCCAAAGAGATGCAGGTTAGGTGGATTGGCCATGCTAAATTGCCTGTAGTGTTCAGGGACATGTAGATTAGGTGGGTTACAAGGGAATGGGTGTGGGTGGGATGCTCCAAGGTTCAGTGTGGACTTGTTGGGCTGAAGGGCCTGTTTCCATACTGTAGGTATTCTAGATAATATATTGGCAACAAGAAAAGGTCAGAAGCTAGGAATTCTGAAGTGAGTTACTCACCTCCTGACTCCCCTGAACCTGTCCATCAGCTACAAGAATACTCCTCACTGGCCTGAATGGGTGCAGCTCCAGCAACACTCAAGAAGTTTGACAGCATCCAGGACCAAGCAGCTGCTTGATTGGCACTGCATCCACTCCCTCCACCTCCGAAGCTCTGCATCAGCAGTATGTACTATCTTCAAGATGCACTGCAGATATTCACCAAGTATCTTTGATAGCACCTTCCAAATGCACAACCACTTCAAACCAGAAGGAAAGGGCAGCAGACACGTGGGAACACCATAATCTTCAAGTTTCCATCCTGCCTTGGAAATATATTGCTGTTCCATCAATGTTGCTGGGTCAAAATCCTGGAATTCCCTCCCTAATGGCATCATGGGTTAACCCACAGCACTTGAAATTTTTTATTCACTTATGCGATGTGGGCATCTCTGGCTGGGCCAGTATTTATTGCCCATCCTTAGTTGCCATTGATAAGGTGGTGAGCTGCCTTCTTGAACCATTGCAGTCCACCCACAATACCATTAGGGAGGCAATTCCAGGATTTTGACCCATTGACAGTGAAGGAACAGTGACACATTTCCAAGTCTGGGTGGTGAGTGGCTTAGAGGGGAACTTAAAGGTGGTGGTGTTCCCGTGTATCTGCTGCCCTTGTCCTTCTGGATGGGAGTGTTTGTGGGTTTGGAAGGTGCTGTCTGAGGATCTTTGGTGAATTTCTGCAGAGCATCTTGTAGATGGTACACACTGCTGCTACTGAGCGTCGGTGGTGGAGTGAGTGAATGTATGTGGATGTGGTGCCAATCAAGCTGCTGCTTTTTCCTGGATGGTGTCAAACTTCTTGAGTGTTGCTGGGTCTGTATCCATTCAGACAAGTGGGGAGTATTCCATCACACTGCTGGCTTGTGCCTTGTAGATGGTGGGACAGGCTTTGAGGATTCAAGAGATGAGATACTCGCTACAGGATTCCCAGCTTCTGGCCTGTTCTAGTAGCCATTGTGTTTATGTGATGAGTCCAGTTGAGCTTCTGGGCAATGATAACCCCCAGGATGTTGATAACGGGAGATTCAGTGATCATAGCACCTTTGAATGTCAAGGGGCGGTGGTTAGACTGTCTCTTATTGGTGATGGTCATAGCCTGACATTTGTGTGGCGTGAATGTCACTTGCCACTTGTCAGCCCAAACCTGGATATTGTCCTGATCTTGTTGCATTTGAACATGGACTGTTTCAGTGTCTGAGGAGTCTCGAATGGTGCTGAACATTGTGCAATCATCAACAAACGTCCCCACTTCTGACCTTATGGTGGAGGGAAGCTCATTGATGAAGTAACTGAAGATGGTTGGGCCAAGGACACTACCCTGAGGAACGCCTGCAGAGATGTCCTGGAGTTGAGATGAATGACCTCCAACAATCATGATCATCTTCCGACTTGTCAGGACTCCAACCACCGGAGCTTTTTACCCCCTGATACTCATTGATTCCAGGAGGACTTTGCAGGGTCGACGGGGCTGTTTCTGCCGTTGTCTTTTCCGGTGCCTAGGTCGATGCCAGGTGATCAGTCCAGTTTTATTTCTTTGAGACTTTGTAGTGATTGGTACAACTGAGTAACTTGCTAGGCCATTTTAGAGGACAATTGAGAGTCAACCACATTGATGTGAGCCTGGAGTCACATGTAGGCCAGACCAGGTGAGGGTGGCAGATTTCCTTCCCTGAAGTACATTCGTGAACCAGATGGGGTTTTTCAACAATCGGCAATGATTTCATGGTCATCAATAGATTCTTATTTCCAGATTTTTTTTAATTGAATTCAAATTCCATCATGTGCCGTAGCTGGATTCGAACTTTGGTCCCCAGAACATTGCCTGAGTTTCTGGATAAATTGTCCTGCAATAATACTATTTTACCAGTTAAAGAAGGCACCTTCTCAGGGGCACCCAGGGACAGGCAACAAATGCTGACGTAGCCAGTGATGCCCGCATCCTATTAGTGAATTAAAAAAAAGCTATTTTGTCTGCTTTCATTTTCACTTTTAGATTTTGATTATTCCGAGATCAGAGAGGGAATTAGAATTTTTCTGCAAACTCGTTTGTCTCTGAATCTCCGAAATTACATTAAACTAGTTACCTAGGAAACTGCAGCACCAGCATTCATTAATCCTTTAATTTCATTCTTCTAAATGTTAGCAAAATATGGAAGAAATGGTGCAGAAGAATAATTAGGGGCAATGCAGTGAAGAAGTACTAAATACACAGTTCCAAAATCTAATGACACTTTATGAAATTTATCCACTTAATGTGTCTATTTTCTGCTGATGAAATGCAACTGGTTCCATAAACAAAACAGTAGGACAGAAACATACAGTTTGAAACAGCAATTTGAATCCAACTATGACCCCAGTCACTGCTTAAGTCAGGAATTCATTTTGTTAATGATGGAGGCCTTAGATTTCATCTGCTTCAGTGAGTGCATTAATGTTCTGGCCTAGGAAACAACGGTTTGCAGGATCTGTAATTTTAACATAAGCATTAACCTTTTTTTTAAATGCTGACTAGCCGCACATAATATCAGGTGGGGAAATTCTGTACCAGCAGGTGGTGTACTCATTGCTGGTAGGATCACAGAAAGTTTAACATTGTCTTAAGAAACTATCCATGTATCACAAGAAAACAAATGAGAGGAGCTAGGCTAAAATGCCCACATCATTGAGCCTGCTTTGCCATTTAATGAGATCATCTTCCACATCACACCACTTCTGGCCCCATCCCATGTTGCTTTAGTTGGCTCTGTGCACAATATTCATCTCTGTCTCTTGAATATGCGCAATGCCTTAGCATTCACTCCACTCCGGGACAGAGAAACCAACAGCTCTTCATCGTTCTGAGGAAGGGTCACTGGATCAGAAACATTAACTCTGTTTTTTCCTTCACAGATGCTACCAGACCTGCTGAGCTTTTCCAGCAATTTCTGTTTTGGCTCCTCATTGCACGAGTGAAGTTGATTATAATCACCCCAGTCCTAAACAATCCACTTCATTAGCAAGTGCACGGAGGACTGTGTGCCAAAGAAGTCAATCCGGGTGTTCCCCAACCATGAACCTTGGATGAACCAGGAAATCCACTGCCTGCTGAAGACCAGGCTTGCAGTATTCAAGTTGGGTGTGCCAGGCCTATGCAGAAAATCCAGATACAACTTCTACACAGCCATCAGAGATGCCAGGAGGCAGTATCGGACCTGGCCCAGGCCCATACCAACCATATGAACACCCGTTGTTTGTGGTAAGGCCTACGCAACAAAATGGGATACAAAATGAAACAGAGCTAAATAATAGACAAAGACACATCCCTCCCTGACGCGCCCAATGCTTTCTATGCTCGGTTTGAGCAGAATACCAGCTGCACGGTCACGCCTGCCCCAGACACACTTGTTCCCTCTGTCACCGCTTCAGAAATCAGATCAGTCTTCCTGGGAGTCAACCCAAGGAAAGCGATGGGCCCGGATGGTGTCCCCGGCTGAGCACTCAGATCCTGTGTGGACCACCTGGTGGAAGTACACACCAATATCTTCAACCTCTCCCTCCTACAAGCTGAAGTCCCCGCCTGCTTCGCTTCGAGAAGACCACCATCATCCCCATTCCAACGAAAGCACAAGCAACATGTTGTAATAACTACCGCCCAGTGGCTCTGACCTCAATAATCATGAAGTGCTTTGAGAGGCTGGTCATGGCCCACATCAGCTCCAGCCTCCCAACCTGACTCGATCCCCTGCAATTTACCAACTGGCACAACAGGTCCATAGCAGAGGCCATTTCTCTCACCTCACACACATCCCTGGAACATCAGGATAACAAGAACACCTCAGTCAGGCCCTTGCTCATTGGCTGCAGCTCCACCTTCAACACTATGTTCCTGCTACTGGATCCTCAACTTTCTGACCCACAGACCGCAATCAGTGAGGATAGGTAACTGCACCTCCTCCACAATAACACTCAACACTGGACACCCCAACGATACGTCCTCAGCCCCCTACTCTACTCCCCTGTACACCCATGACTGTGTTACCAAACTCCAAATGAACGCCATCTCCAAGTTCACTGAAGACACTGTCGTGGTAGGCTGGACGTCTGACAATGATGAGTCAGAATACAGGAAGGAGACAGAGCGCTTAGTGTCATGGTGCAATGATGAGAACCTCTCTCTCAATGTTGGCACAACTGAAGAACTGATCATCGACTTCAGAAAGAAAAGAGCAGGACAAGCCTCCATCTACATCAACGGAACTGAGGTTGAGAGGGTGGAGAGCAGCAAGTTCCTAGGAGTGACGATAACTGACAATCCGTCCTGGCCTTCCCACGTAGATGCTACCGTCAAGAAGGCACAACAAAGCCTTTTCTTCCTCAGGAGGCTCAGGAAATTTGATATGTTCATAAGGACTTTCACCAACTTCTACAGATGCACCATTGAAAGCAAACTGTCCGGGTGCATAACGGCCTGGTGTGGCAACGGCTCTGCCCAGGACAGTAAGAAACTACAGAAGGTGGTATGCACAGCCCAGACCATCACGGAAGCCAACCTTCCATCCATAGACTCTATATACATGGCTCGCTGCTGCAGAAAGGCAGCCAACATCATCAAAGACCCACCATACCCTGGTAATGACCTCCTATACCCTCTTCCGTCAAGACAGGAAATACAGAAACTTAAAGGCACCCACTAACAGGTTCAAGAACAGCTTTTTCCTTCCTGTTATTTGACTGATGAATGGATCGCTCTAATTTCAAATCTAACGTTGATCTTGCTTTGTGCATCTCCTGTGCAGTGTAATCTGTGTGCCTCACTCTATCTAAGCACCCTATGATCTGTATGCCCTTGTATGTTATGATCTGCCTGTACTGTTCACAAAACAAAACTTTTCACTGTACTTAGGTACATGTGAGTACAATAACCCAAATTAAATCAAACTCTTCACTCCGAGAATGTAGGCTGGATTTTGAGATGGTGCTGGAGGTGGGTCCGAGGGCTAGTGAGTTGATAAACATACGCAGCAGGGCAGCCTGCTACCTACCAACACGAAGTCACCTTGGTGTGATTTCTCCAGAGGTGACGTGATGAATAGAAGACCAGATGGGATGCCCCCATCTGGAAAAAGGCAGCAGGCAATGTAATGGAAAGAGTGGAGAGGCGTTTGAATGAGGAATTAAGACCATTAGGTAGAGGAGCAGAAGTAGACCCACCACAGACACATAGAATTTCAAAAGTGCAGAAACAGGCCATTCAGCCCATTGACTCAACACTGACCCGCCAAAGAGCATCCCAGCCTATCCCTGCAGGCCCACATTTACCATGGCCAATCCACCTAATTCAGCCCATTGAGTCTGCCCTGTCATTTGACCATGGCTGATATATTTCTCAACCCCTGCTCCTGCCTTCTCCCCATAACATTTGGCCTCCTTACCAAACAAGAACCTATCTATCTCTGTCTTAAATACACTCAGTGACTTAACCTTCATAGTTCTCTGTGGCAATGAGTTCTACAGATTGACCATCCTCTGGCTGGAAAAAAGATTCGTCCACATCTCAGTTCACTTCACTCTGAGGCTGTGCCCTTGGGCCCTCGTCTCTCCTACGAGTGGAAACGTCTTCTCCACATCCATTCCATCCAGGCCTCTCAGTATTCTGTATATTTCTATGAGATCCTCCTCATCTTTAAAAATACCATTGAGTACAGACCCAGAGTCCTCAACTGCTCATATGACAAACGCTTCGTTCTCAGGATCATTCTTGTAAACCCACTCTGGACCCCTCCAAGCACAGTCTTCATTCAATACAAGACCCAAAATGGCTCACAATAATCTGACCAGAGCTTCATACAGCCTCAGCAGTACATCTCTACTCTTGTATTCTAGCCCTGTTGAAATGAATGTTAAAGTTGCATTTGCCTTGCTAAGTGCCAACTGAACCTTCATGTTAACTTTAAGAGAATCCTGAACTAGGGCTCCCAAGTCCATTTGTGCTTCAGATTTCCAAAGCCTTTCCCCATTTAGAAATTAGTCTATGTCTCTATTCTTCCTATCAAGGTGCATAACCTCACACTTTCCCACATTGTATTCCATCTGCCACGTCTTTACCCACACTACTAGCCTGTCTAAGTCCTTCTGCAGCGTCCCCGCTTCCTCAGCATTACCTGTACCTCCACCCATCTTTGTGTCATCTGCAAACTTAGCTACAAGGTCCTCAGTTCCTTTGTCCAGATTGATAATGAGTAGCATGAGTAGTAGTGGTCCCAACACTGACCCCTGCAGAACTCCACTAGTCACCTGCTGCCATCCTGAAAAAGACCCCTTTATCCCCACTCTCTGCCTGCTGCCAGTCAGCCAGTCCTCTATCCATGCCAGTACCTTGCCCCTAACACCTTAGGCTCTTGTTTTATTCAGCAGCTGATGCCTTACCAGCTGTGCCAAGGCCCCATCTTCCCTACGCTGGTGAAACAAGATAAAGACCTTGACTGACACAGCAGGCAATTTGAAAAGAACCTAAATGGGAAAATTATCATGTAAAACTGCATACACATTGGTTCAGCTGCTGATTTAGAATCGGAGCTGAACGATGGGGTTCAGTGATGGAGAGGGAGTGTCTTTGAGCATGTCTCATTCATTAAGAACCAAGGTTGGCTGCTGAGATCGCGGGCAGGCCAGTGAGTGGTACCTAAACGGAGAGTATGGGGGCATCTAAGGAGTGTAGGAGTATCTCAGGGGACTGTGAGGGTATCTGAGGAGGCACGTAGAGGTCTCTGACAGGGCAGTGATGGAGGGTCAGAGAGGAAAATTGTAGGAGTAGGCAGTACTCCAGAGCTGCACAGCCTGAATGGATTTGTAATCAGATCCTTGAAGTTGCATTTCAGCTCAAAGTTTCTATGTCAGACGTGAGTGAAAAGGAGCTACCCAATGACTCTGGTATATCAGAGAGAGACAAACATATAGAGAGACAGACAGAGAGAGAGAGATACACTCACTGAGACACAGAGATAGACACAAGGAGAGAGACACAGAGAGAGTGAGACACAAGGGGAGAGAGAGTCACAGGAAAAGAAATACAGGGAGAGAGAGGGACATAGGGAGAGAGACACAGAGACAGACACAGAGAGAGGGATACAGAGCAAAAGACGCAGTGAAAGAGACATGGAGACAGACAGAGAGAGACACAGAGAGAGAATGAGACACAGGGAGAGAGATACACACAAGGAGAGAAACACAAGGAGAGAGACACACACGCAGAAACACAGGGAGAGATACACAGAAGCAGATACTGAGAGAAAGATACAGAGCGAAAGACACAGGGACAGAGACACAGAGACAGGTGCAGCGAGAGAGAGATACAGAGAGAGACAGAGAGAGAGACACACACAGGGAGAGAGACACAGTGAGAGGGACAGAGAAAGAAGACAAAAGTAGCTGGAGGGAATTGCGTACATAGTGTGGGATAAGAGACTGGTGGTAGGTGGGTTATAAACATAGATCTTTTCATTCAGAATTTGTAAATGGAGTTTAATAGAATGTGGGTGAAAGTATACTGCATAAAAATCTTTTATAGGAATAGAGGAACTTTATTGAAATCTTAATGTAAAAGACATTAAATATTTACATTTGTCATAAATTTGTAATAGAAATCAGAAGTAGAGGGATCACTGGGACTAGCTTCAATCTCCCAGGAGAAAGCTCAGAGAGAGATTTTCCAGCTTCTTTATTTTCTCTTCTTGAACTAGATTTTCACACAACCATCTAAGACTCACATGGCTGTAGGAGAAACATCAATATTGCCTCGTCCAAGTTATCATCGCTGTGTGGGGCCAACTGAATAGACCCGTGTTCTTTCTGTCCATCTTTGACCACAGCTCGGCTTTATTCTCCAGTGAACTCAGATGCCGGCAGACAGAGAATTTGAGCAAGAGTTACTGAAAGTCTTCACACGTGAATATGAACAAAGAGGCTCACCAAATCCTCTTCCTGTGCCTGGTCAGATGAAAACTGAACCAAAATAACGGGAATCCAAACTGAAACATGATTGTGTTCCAGCTCTCATTCCAATATCAATATTAGCACAAAAAAAGCAAAGAACCGCAGGTGCTAGAAATCTGAAAAGTAAACAGAAAGTTTGGTTTGATTTGATTTATTGTCACCTGTGTCTATGTACAGGGAAAAGCTTTGTTTGCGAGCGGTACAGACACTTACAGTAAGCAAGGACAGACAGATCACAGAGTGAGAAAAACACTTGGACAGAGTAAGGCATACAGGTTATACTGCACAGGAGGTGCGTAAGGCAAGATTAGAAAGATCAGCATTACTCGAAGTTAGACAGATCCAGTCTAAAAAAAGGCAGGGAAGAAGCTGTTACTGAATCTGTTATTGGTACGTGTGCTCAAGCTTCTGTACCTTCCACCTGATGGAACATATGAGGAACGTTTGAGGACTCTGGGGCTATACTCATTGGAGTTTAGACGGATGAAGGGGAATCTAATTGAAACTTACAGAACACTGAATGGCCTGGACAGGGTGGATGTTGGGAAGACGTTTCCATTAGCAGGAGAGACTAGGACCCAAGGGCACAGCCTTAGAGTAAAGGGAAGGCCTTTTAGAACGGAGATAAGGAGAAACTTCTTCAGCCAGAGAGTGGTGAGTCTATGGAAGTCACTGCCACAGAAGGCTGTGGATGCCAGGTCATTGAGCACATTTAAGACTGAGATAGGTAGGTTCTTGATTATCAAGGGGATCAAGGGTTATGGGGAGAAAACAGGAGAATGGGGTTGAGGAACTTATCAGCCATGATTGAATGGCGGAGCAGACTTGATGGGCTGAATGGCCTAATTTCTGCTCCTATGTCTTCTGGTCTGTCATGGAAGAGGTTGTAGGAGAGTACTACTGGAGAAGCTCAGCAGGTGTGGCAGCACCTATGGAGAGAGAAACAGGGTTGACATTGTGACCCTTCAACAAGAAATTCCAAAGAGACTGTAAGCTGGCAGCAAACCACAACATAGCAAACTATTCTTTGAAGCCCAGGGATACTGGTTAGCTTTAGAGTTATGTCCCTGTTTATTTATCTAATTCCCCAGTGTGCATTCATTTATTAAAAATGTGTTAATGCAGCTTAATAGAATGTGCATAAAATCATGGTTGTGACTCAACTGTTAAGTGCGTGAAGCAAGTGGAATGCAATAACAATGTGACATTATATTAAATATTTATTTACTGAGTAAAGTACTTTTGTTAATCTGGCATCTGTTCAAATTTTAATTTGTTATAAAGAAAAAGGAAAGTCTTGAACTTCTCATAACCTCAGGAAGTCTCAATGTTTTCACAACCAATGATGTGCTTCTGAAGCCTGGTCACTGTTGTAATGTAGTCAACAGTCATACATAATGGAAACAGACCCTTTGGTCCAACTCGTCCATGCCAAACAAGCCTCCCAACTAAACTAGTCCTATTTGACTGCATTTGGTCCAATTTTTACACAAAACAAGATCCCAAAGATTGTTCTCCAGCATCTGCGGTACCTTTTATCTCTCCCAAAGATTGTATTTGGTCTAACACACCCATGCTAGCCCTTTGAATTGAATTAGTTTCCCACCCTTTCCAATCCTATTCTTGCCCCAGAGCCCTGCAAAATTCCCCATTCAATTGTACATCCAATTCCTTTTTGCAAATTATTATTGAATCTGCTTCCTTCACCTTTGTAGGCAGCACCTTCTGAATCTTGACAACTTACCGCGCAAACCAATTTCTTGTTTCCTGCACTCCCCTATGTCTATTTCTTTTTACCAAGTTTCTTAACTCTATATCTCTCCATTCCCCCTCCTTTTTTGCCTCTTTGTCCCCATCTACTCTATCAAATTCTTTCTTCATTTCAAACAGTTCTATAAAATTGTCCTCTGACCTCTGTTTCTAGGGACACAATCTCAGTTCTTCCTGTATCTCTTCTGTGTCCGGATGCTCCAGTTTCCTCCCACAGTCCAAAGATGTGCCGGTTAGGGTAGATTAGCCATGCTAAATTGCCCCATAGTGTTCAGGGATGTGCAGGTTAGATAGGTTAGCCGTGGGAACTGCAGGGTTACAGGGATAGGGTGGGGGGGGGAGTGAGTCTGGATGGAACGCTCTTCCAAGGGTTGGTGTAGACTTGATTGGCCAGATCTTCTGTAAGGATTTTATGATTCTATAATTTCAACGTCAACAATTTCCTCAACTGTCACTCAGCCATTACATTACATCTCCTTTCCAGGGCAGTTTAATCCCTGATGTCTTTCCAATAACATAATGAATACCAAAAAACAGTTTCCCTAAACAGATCAAAAGAGATCATAAAATATAAATCTGAAGACACAGGCAACATTGACATGGCCGGTATGTTTTCCCCAGCTGCTACTATCCTGAGTATTTGCTGATTCGTTTCACTTGTCCAATTCCCTCTCCTGTGATTGATTGTGTCATTGGGAAATATTTCATGAAGATTGCTACCATATCCTTGCCTCATTCAATTATACTTTTCTATATTAAACATTCTTGAATGTGGCAGCTATGACTCAGTTGTACAGTCAACCGACATACAGCATGGAAACAGACCCTTTGGTCCAACTTGTCCTTGCCAAACAAGCTTCCCAACTAAACTAGTCCTATTTGACTGCATTTGGCGCAAATCCCTTCAAACCTTTCATGTTCGTGTACCCATCCAAGAGTCATTTAAATGCTGTAACGGTACCTGCATCTACCACTTCCTCTGGCAGTTCATTCCACATACGAGCCACTCTCTGTGTGAAAAGGTGACCCCTCAGGTCCCTTTAAATCTTTCTCCTCTCACTTTAAATAAATACCCTCTAGTTTTGAACTCCCCTGCTCAAGGGAAAAGACCTTTGCTATTCACCTTTCCTACATCCCTCATGATTTTATAAACCTCTATGACGTCATCCTTCAACATCCAACACTCCAGTTAAAACAGTCCCAGCGTCTCCAATGTGGCCTCACT
Organism: Ginglymostoma cirratum; assembly: GCA_024137785.1. Lineage (NCBI taxonomy): Eukaryota > Metazoa > Chordata > Chondrichthyes > Orectolobiformes > Ginglymostomatidae > Ginglymostoma > Ginglymostoma cirratum. The sequence continues at coordinate 63,699,557 of JAHRHZ010000016.1, read as the reverse complement.
AATGTCCTGTACAACCACAACATGACATCCCAAATCCTATAGTGGGTGGTTTGAGCAATGAAGGCAACACATAGTTAACCACCCTGTCTAACTGTGACACCACTTTCAAGGAACTATGTACCTGAATCCCTAGGTCTCTCTGTTCAACAGCAGTCTCAAAGGCCCTACCATTAATTAAGTAAATCGGCCCATTGACCCTGTTGGTCAAGATTCCTTTGTAATCTTTGATAACCTTCTTCATTCTCCATTACACCATCAAGTGTGGCGTCACCCACAAACTTACTAACGATGCCTCCTAAATTCTCATCCAAATTGTCACTCTTGTACTGTGGCAATGAACTGTGGGGGAAAGACCCACCCTAGTGTGACTTGGACATGAAGCCCAGTTTGGCAATTCCTATGTAGTGCCAGGGTAAGGGAGTGCTGCACTGGCACAGGCCCTGAATGTGAATCAGGCATTAAACTGAGTTCTCATCTGCCCTCTGGGCGAATGCTTTATAAAGAATGTATCATTTTATTTTTTTTCTTCATTTTTGTTTGCAGGTTACAACGGGGAAGGACTGTTTTAAAACCATTGACTGTGAAAGGAATTTCCGCACTTTCTCACGTATTCCTGGAACTCATTGTGCGTTGTGTTTACACTGATGATCTATAAGAAGCGGTGGGGGAGAGATAAGGTACCAAGCCACCAGGGTCTGTACGTGGGGTGTGATTTGTCCAGCAGTTTATTTCTGATTTATGCAGTTGTGGCCAAATGTAGATGACAGAAGTCATCTGCTTGACAATAGCTCTCTGACTGGCTCCTGGGCTGGGAACAGCTTGAGTATTTACACTAGAGGGGGGGAAGCCTCTGAACTGCCGATGAGCAAATTCTATACCTCTATCTCAGCAGTGAAAGTACTTGAGGCTTGAAGAAAGCCACATATTTTCTGTCACCAGTTCATGTCAGTTGCCACCTTAACTAGTAACTGAGCCTTTATAATTAATCTACTAGGAGCCATATTTTTGAGGTGAGAGGGGAAGGATTTAAATAGGACATGAGGGGCAATTTTTTTACACAGAGAGTGTGTGGAATGGGGAAGAGATGGTTGTGGCTACAGAGACAACATTTAAAAGATATTTGGATAAGTACATGAATAGGAAGGTTTGGAGGGATATGGGCCAATGCAGGCAAGCAGATCTCAAAAATGAGTGCTCTTTCCTGAGTGGGCCATAGCAGTGTTCTCTACAGTGAGGGCCCACCATCTACAGGGAGTACAATGGAGTACTCCCCACTTACCTGGATGGGTGCAGCCCCAAAAAAGAGGCTTGGCACCTTCCAGGACAAAGCAGCCCACTTGATTGGCACCACGTCCACAAGCATTCGCCCCCTCCGACACCAATGCTCACTAGCATCTACAAGTTGCACTGCTTAAATTCACGAAGACTCCTTAGGTATCACCTTCACAACCTCTACCATCCAGAAGGACGAGTGCGGCAGATACATGGGAACACCACCCCCTGTAAGTTCCCCTCCAAGCCACTTACCATCCTAACTTGGAAATGTGTCGCTGTTTCTTCAATGTCTTTGTCTCAGAATCCTGGAACTCCCCTGCTAATGGCATTGTGAATCCGTCTACAGCACATGGACTTCAGTGGTTCAAGAAGGCAGTTCACCACCACCTTTTCAAGGGGCAACTAGGAATGGGCAATAAATGCTGGCCCAGCCAGCAACACCCATGCCCTATAAGTGATTTTTTAAAAAAGTTATTGAAATAATTCAACTAGATGCCAAGCCTATCAGAGAGATTCTTCAGGCAGAGGCATAATGGCAAAGGGAGTTGGTGTGAGGGTACTCAAAGGAATCAGAGCAAGGGCAGCTAGTGCTGGAGAGTTTCCAAGTAATGAAAAAACAATTTAAAACTTTAGGAAAATCACATAACAGTTTAGAAAAACCATGGATCCTTATTTGACTCATGAAAGGACAAAATCAAACTTAAAACCTCACTGTGGTGAAAAAGGTGATTTTAAAATAGATGAGAGAATGTGTTCTGAAACTATATTGGGTCAAATTTGTTTCAATAAAATATAGCTACACATTGTGAGCCAATTTTCTCTGTGACTGAACATGTCGGTAATGGATGGCGCACTCTTTTTCGCGTTTTTGATGTTGCAGTTATGGAATCTTGCCCGTCTTGCTCATGTCAGTTCTTTGAAAGATTGTGCAACTCACAAAGACACAAGGAATAGGAGCAGGAGTGGACCATCAGCTATCGAGCCTGTTCTTCCATTCAGTATGATCATGACCGATGCCAGGCTTCAGCACCACTTTCACACCCATTCTCCTAAACCCTTGATGCCTTGAGAAAGCAAAGATCAGTCTACGTCAACCTGAAACAGACTCAATAATGCAGACCCCATAACCCTCTGGGGGAAAGACCTACGAAGATGCACAACCCTTTGAGCCAAACAGCTTCGCCTCATACATCCTGCATTAAGTGTGCAGGCCAAAACTGTACACAGTATTCCAGGTGCAGCCACCAAAATCGTGTACATTGGTAGCAAGATTTTGTTAATCCTCTATTCCAAACTACTTGTAATAAGGGCCAACATTTACTTTCCTAACAACGACGAGTCAAAGTACAGAAGAAAGATAGAGGGCTTGATGACAAGGTGCAATGAGAACAACTTGCCTCTCAACGTCAGCAAAACTAACTTCAGAAAGAAAGGAGGAGAACACGCCCCCATCTACGTGAACAGAACTGAGGTTGAGAGGGTGGACAGTGTCAAGTTCCTCAGAGTGACCATGACTGACAACCTGTCCTGGACTTCCCATGTCAATGTGACGGTCAAGAAGGCACAACAACATCTCTTCTTCCTAGGGCAGCTCAGTAAATTTGGTATGTCTGTAAGGACCCTCACTGACTTTTACAGATGCACTATTGAAAGCATACTGTCCGGGTGCATAATGGTCTGGTATGGCAACTGCTCTGCCCTGAACCGAGAAAAACTACAGAAGGTCGGGGGCACAGCCCAGACCATCACGGAAGCCAATTTTCCATCCATGGGCTCCATTTACACGGCTCACTGCCACAGGAAGGTGGCCAACATCATCAAAGACTCTTTGCACGCTGGTAATGATCTCCTACAGCCTCTTCCATCAGGCAGAAGATACAGAAGCTTGAACACACGCATGAGCAGGTTCAGGAACAGCTTCTTCCCCGTTGTTATTAGACAGATGAATGGACTCTCTAGCTTCAAATAATGCTGATCTTGTTAACATTGATCTTGCCTAGCGCATGCCCTGTGCAATGTAACCTGTATGCCTCTGTCTAAGCCTTTTTTATCTGTACATCCTTGCTTACTATGATCTGCCTGTACTGCTGGTACACATGACAATAAAAGCAATCAGTCAGGGAGTGGTGAGCCTGTGGAATTCTCTGCCACAAAAAACTGGTTGAGGCCAAGACATTAAATGTTTTCAGGAAGGAGATTTATTTAATTCTTAAAGTAAAAGGTAAAGCTACCAGGGCATAGTCTTAGAGATAAAAGGTACTGCAGATGCTGGAGAATCCGAGATAACAAGGCGTGGGGCTGGATGAACACAGCAGGTCAAGCAGCATCATAGGAGCAGGAAA